>CAUJRU010002036.1:0-97000 GCA_963277665.1 Viscum album
TTCTTTCTCTATTCCCTGAATAAATTCTCCCATGGTCCACTTCTTTAAGAATAATCCCCAGCCTGATCCTAAAAATGTGGGATTTGATTCCCAATAAACTATGTTATGTAAGAAGCCCCACCGAGGTCCAAACCTAACATCTTCATCTATAAACATAATCTCCAAGTCAAATCCATATTAATATTATTCCCCCCACATGGGGGACCACATCTCCTACTTGTACATGGGGCATTGCAATGTGTAATCCCTCAACCAACTCCAACTAATCAAAATAATTTTGTGAAGGGAATATTAAATTATGAATCCCAACAAAATCCTTCATCAATGAACCATTAAAAAATGATAATACTAATTAAAAAATGTAAATATTAATTGATGGTTCCTATCACAAAACCATAAATAGAAACAACGAACTATATGGTCTTTGATCCCTATCATTTGTATAGGGTACGTTGGAAAACTCTACGAGGTTCAATCCGGGTCAATGAGAATCCTAGGTACTCTAACGTAGGGATACACCTCTCTAATACCCCTATAATGGTTGTTTTTGTAAACTCTTAGGATCCACCTCTCTAGGTAATTTTCCACCTTTATGGTGTGACATCTTCAATTTTCTAGTAGAAACTTCTTAGATCTGCCTCCATAGTGTATTCGGATCCATAAATCAATCAACCATGGTGATCCATCCTTGGTATTTACCTCTCATACCTACCTCAGAATGAGTTTTGATCAACCTTCTTGGTGTGACATCATCCTTGTACTGGAAAACCCTCATGGATCCACATCTATGGATGAATCTCAATCACACTATTAGTAAAATTCTATGTTTGATATCTTATCTCATAAGAAAACACATCATTCATCATCCTCCATGGGGAATCATGATTAAAAATAATTATTTCCAAAATATGTTAAACTCATGCCCTAATCAATCTCAACCATTAGTTCTGATAATTATCTAAAATATGTTAATCATGTGACCAAAAATACATACACTATAAAAATAATGTGATTAGAGAGGTGAATGACAAGGAAGATATGGGCCCATGGTGTCGTATAACTCATTAAATACATGGGATGCCAATGGTGTAAGACATATAATATATATTAATTTTTTAGAAAACTCATTATTGATATAATATGTGTTTGATTCCAAAAATAAGATGCCTACATGAGATCTACAAATGTGAGGAAGAATACAGGCAACCAATATTCTTATCATCCAGACATACCAACAATGCATAATGTGAGAACTCTCATAAAAAAATGTTTACAACTATTTCAATAGCTAATTGAATTTATTGACATATGAAATATAATAAATTGGGATCTATAATGAAATTAAATTAAAAATTAGTTCCACAAAACCCAACTTAACTCCATGAGGGAGACCCAGACTAGATGAAATGTTCGATGGAGGAATCTGTGGAAGGAGGAATCTGAATTTAATCATCATATATTTTATCAATGAAAATACATCAATATTTAATTTGATGATAGATTCAACCTCTGGAAAATGGGAATGTGGGGAAACAAGAACGGATATGAAATTTATCATTCATGTAGTGGATTTAGAAAAAGCATCAAATAAAGAAATAGGGAAAACGACATGAAACACATCTGTTAACCATGTGGAATAGTATCATTTGGGATATAAAAAGATTATTATTTTATAAGATCTAGAAATTTACCACCATTTCCCACCCATAATATGGTGGGAACATAATGGTACTCACTATTAATTAGGGTAGTAAATGATAGGAATTTCCCCATCTACGACATTATCATCGAAAATCTGTCTTCACTTCGAAATATTAGATTATTCTATGGAATTCATGAATTAATATTATTATACATATACTAATTAATAAATCAAAAAACATTGAAGCATCAATGTCATAGAAAAATAAAAATTGGATTCCCAAAAACACAGGATAAGGAAAAAAATAATGCAACAATCTCTTATGAATCAACAACTTCAAAAAATTCATCCACAACTACAACTATTGAATTCACACGTCCGATATCATTCTCATAGATAATCTAGTAAAGGGTTATGGACATCCTCTATTGTATGTATGATAATTATGGGATCATTCCCACTAAGGCTGTGGACCCCTATGATATGGAGGATTAAATTCCTCAACAACACCAACACCCCAAGGGATGCATAGGGAGAAACCCCTACTCATTCCAGAAGAATACCTGTTAGTGAACCTCTCAACATAGTGATATAATGACTCCATCCCCTTGGAGAATGAGGTGTTAGATTTTCATGTCACCTTAAGTATGACTACATCTAAGGAACCACAAATAAAGGATCCCACAAGGACCCGTTAGTGCCAAAAATAATCCGCCATATAGGGTCATAGAAAAGTGGACTATACACCAAATCTATATGACCTAGTCCACAGCATCTGACAATAGCATCTGATGAAGTCCCATGATAATTCATGAATAGGGGATTCATCTTCCACATATCTTGTGGGACCTACCAATGCCAACAAAATTTTATAGTTTCTTGCGACATAGGATCATGGATCTATCCATTCTCACATGGGATTGATACCTCAACCACCCTATATGCATGGTCGAAGGACTATGTCAACTTTCTGCACTATACGAAACCATTATGGGATGACTGATGATGATGATTTTTAGTGTGTTGGTCTTCCCACATCACCACCAACCAAATAAGAGTTCCCCTTATTCTAAAAATAGACATGAATGTCCTATTGGAAACCCATGTTCAAGAAGATTTTATCAATGTTTCAAAAAGTAATATATAGGTTCTCCCTAAACAACTACCCATAATAAAATAGTTGGACCTCCCCAATTCACAACCAATGAGAATTAGGATAGAACCTAGGAATTTCATAGGTTAATAAGAGTGGCACCCGTCTCTTTCATCGATGGAAGAGATGTTTCTCCCAATTTAATTGTTAATAATTATGAAAGATCTCTTTGCGCTCTCACCATCAACCAACAAAATGGTCCACCTTATTTGAAAAACAATTAGATTGGTGTTCTTCACCACTCTTTCAACAAAAAACAGGGAGGCCCACCCCTAGTTCCCAGATATAAAAGAGGAAGTCCACCCCATAATTTTACAACTATTACATTTGTTTTCTCTATGTTCTAGATTCTCAACACAAAGGACTTACATGTGTCTATTTCAATCAGTTTGAAGGTCCACCTCATGGTTTAACTCTCTCGCACAGATTCCATCCACATTACATTAATACTGGTCAACATAGAATCCCACCCCATGTCCACATTGACCGTATATGATAACTTTCTATTTTATTCAAAAACCCGAGGTGATGTACTCCCCACTCCTATATCATTCAAAGAGGAGGTCATCCCCAATATGATAATGACGGATAAAAATTCACTCTATATATGAATACAATAAAAGAAGATATACTCCATATTCAATCACCCTCCAATATAGAGTGGGGGTCCTCCCTCTGAAAAATAATTACTCAACCCAGAATAAATACTCAAGGGTAGATGGATGATGCACTACTACTAATATAAAAATCATGGGAAGCTCCATGTCAACCACATTACCATTATCCCCTAAAATTCTGATCCATAATGCAAGTAAATGATGGGTACATAATTGAATTCATCGGTATCAATGTCTATGGTCGATGATCATCAGATTAATTTATTTATCCAAGAATGTGAGATTCACATGATCCCCATAATCATCATCATGTTCATGCCATAGGGATAATTCCTAGTTTCCTTCTAGGGTCTCATGATGTAACCATCTCTGTCATCTCCAGTCTCACTCTCTACCACTAACCATTATCATCGATATATTCTTTTGTCAATGTTGACTCATTCATATAGACAGTTACCTAAATACATGTCGATGAGTTCGACGACCCTTTCACATGACGCAGTGGAGAATATGTTATCCTATAATGACATGATTATAATGATAGTACCACACTCAAGAGGTTTAACAATGCATATAGAATTTTCAAATCATTTAGTGAATCCTCCATCATCTTGAGAACATCCTAAAAAATTCACATCCATTATAAATCCATTCGATGGATGTTTCGATCAATTTTTTTGATGATCACATGGATGGAACGATTTCTGAGAAAGATTGATTTTGGATGAATCTAACTATTGGTCAGTTATGAGTAGTATTCTGAAAAAACATGACTTCCCACATTAAAATTTCTACAAGCCCTCACCTAGGTCCAGACCACAGGTTTCCAATGATCTTTATATGCAATGATTCACCACCTCTAAGAAAATTTGATGGTCTATCATTAAAACTATGACCACATTGATGATATTTATTAGAAGCACAAAATGTTTTATTTGGAAAAGGTCCTAGTGGATTGGCACCCTACATCACTCATATACGAATGAAAACTCTAATAGATATGCATCAAGATACACATAGTGATTCCATAAAATCATGGATGAGGCATCTCCACACTTGAGTAGTGGGTTCTAGGGATAGTACGGTACTCTCTACTTTATCCCTATCCAATGACATCTAGATTTGCCTATTGATATTAAGGATATTCCTCACTGTATCATTATTGTAAAGGCAGTTGTTTCCATGTTTTCCATCAATTGGGGCACGTTAAAGAGTCTAAAAAAGAAAACATACTCACTAGGGAGATATATAATCATGTAGACCCTCATCTAGGTGTCCTCACTCACTTGGAAATGCTTTAAACTAGCCTCAAATATTCGTTCACATCATTTCCCACTGGTCAGTCCTTAAAAAAATGTACATATTGAGAACATTGAATAATTTGATCTTTCACATAAGGAAATGTTTATTCATGAGAGTGTTTCCCTAGTCCACTAGGCCACATATCAGAAACCCATCATCAATTAGATCCTTATATTATGCTACCTGGATAATGGGGTTCCTTGATATGAACCCATTTCTACTCCCCCTGGGTTTCACTAAGACCTTCATTGACACATTACCCTAGATATGCTTAGTGATGTCACAAATATATAAAAGTAATGGTGGTAGTTTATGGAAGGAGACTAAAATAAGGGTCACTGAATCTACTGGACATGAATGATAATCTTCTATAGGTCCTAAATTGAGTCTATCTATGAACTCAGATCATTCTTACCGAGATTCTGAGATTATAGACCCATTGTTCTTCGGGAATCACCATCAATACATTTTCCATCACTATGAAGATTTTATATATATGTTCTTATCTCCCACCTTGAGGGTATTGATATGCATTGCGTGTAAAGCCCACCTAATATAATGTCATGCCCGAAATGAGTGGATGACATGTGAGAACCCCCATATTTTGGGACCCCCATATTTCCCCCATTCAACAGGATTAGTGACCCATTGTAGAATTTTTTTCCACCAAATCATGAGGTGAGGGGATATGTTGGTACCCTAGAGCAGCAAGAGGCCACCGATATTCTATGTTTCATATAGAAATTAGATGGGCCATTCTTCGGCTGGTACATATTGTTTCTTATTAGGTTTATAACAAGTATGGAATATCTTAATTGGTTGTTCCTTTACTAGTTATACTTCAAAACATGATGAAAAATCAGTATATGCCATTTAATGAGGAAAAAACTACCATATTTGAGACTCATTAACATTTATCCCCTATGGAAGGGCTTCACGTATTTAGTTGACATGCTTCTTACTCAATAGAAGATAAATATTTCCTCGATGAACTTTAGGAATATGTTTTTTAATACAATAATCACTCCAAACATATATGGTGAGATTCATAATTTCTATTTTAATACCCACCACATTTAAGAATCCTTAAAATTTTCTAAGAATGTGCATATGTTTCCTCAACTAGTACATGGTAGAAGGGATGCCAAAGTTGAGACAACCTCCGCAATATAGGTACATGCCACAGAACCTCTATCTTCCCCCTTTTCTAGAAGAGATACATAGAGTGCAGTAGCATCCTATAGATTATCCTCATCCAATTCATAATCAATGGGCATTGTACCCTTATGTGCATCAACCTAGTAGAGAAAATGTGGCTCCAAAACCTCATCCATATCCATCCCATTTTCAGGAAAATGAACCCACATTTCCATTCCCAAATATCTAAAACTCAAAAAATTATTTCTTAGATGCATATGTTCCCTTTTATTTCCTTAGTTTCATGTAATATGGGATTCCGAAGCCATTAGAGTGAATGAATCTCTATAAATCAAAGCATACCAATTTCCCTTAATATTTACCACCCTACATGATCATTGTACATATCATCAAATATTATATTTGTTCATGTATTTTTTTAGGAACAAGTGGATAATGGTATGATCATCATATAAAATATCACTATATAGTTTGAACACATCTCCACCATGATTGATAGTTACATCGAAGGTGATTAGAAGTATATTCTCAACCGCATGACTCAGAAGTTTGAGGACTTCTTGGATCATAAAGTTGTGGAAAAATTACAAGGTGTCATCCCAACCTTTTATTGATATCGTATGCATCTTGAATTCACAATTCTTTATCCCTATATTATTTACACGTCCATATTGTAGCCATAAAAATATCATAACAGTAGGAACTAATGAAAAAAATGAATGAAAAGACCCTCACTTGTGCCAAATCCATCTCACAACCTCAGTTATATCATGAATTAAGATGTTGTAATAACCCCTATGATCAGTAATTCATTATAGGAAACCAATGATTTTAAATTTCAGTAAACCTCAATGAAAAATATTAATTTATAATGTACATAAATGGTCAATGATGATAAGGGGAATGATGAAACGCTCGATGCTGCCTTCAGATGATTCCATAAAAGGTATAGTCAAATTGATGAAATCTAATAGGATACTCAGGACAAAACCTCGACTCATGTTGTTCACTCTATCAAGAACAAGTAATATGTCATGCTTATTTCTGTATAGGCATGGTCCTCTCTTGCTGATCGATTTTAAACAATGTCGTTGTTGATCATGTAAATTGACTGGGCATAAGAGCAATGCTCGCTCCATTATCAGCTACATATACCTATATCTAGGAATCAACAAATTGATATTCAAATGATACTGGTTCGGGATGAATTAGCTGATGAGCTGTGGGATATTGACAGCACCATCCAAAATCTAGTGGTACAGTCGTCATCACCAATTATGATTCCATCCAAATAATGGCCCCTTACAGGCATAAATGTAGTTATTTAGAAGAAGAATAATGTACTGAATAAAATTTCTTGTATACCTATTATTCTCAGGGTTATCAATTCCCTCTAAATATCAATGTAAATTCATGATTCCCTCATTAAAGAATTGAAAATACCACTCTAGTTTGAAGAATATGTTGCTCTCATAGAAGCCTACTAATTTGGGATGGTTGGGAAAGTAGAATTCCATATGAACATTCCATTTATCAAAGAATATTAGGGATCCTTCATGCATGGAATTTCAAAATTTTGTACATTGATGGTTAGTTTGATTTCATTAAAACATGTCAATGCTTGGTGAACATATGTTTCGATATTTATATCTTCAAAACCCAGACACTCTAAAATATTGTAATTACTAATTTGGATTTGATTCCCTCTAACATTAAAAATTAGTGTCAAGAACGGACTTATAATAGACCATGTGGATGACTATGGTTAATTTCATATTTTAGTTCCATGGTATGAAGTGTTGAATTCATGATCATATCCCATGATTTCACTTATAACACGATGATGGGAAGGTCTTAGGTGATTCTAAATTGAACATTTCCATACACTTATCTCCAATGACTCAATTACTCTATCCATATTCATGTAGTCATGCTATAGGGTGATACATATGACTTTTATTACTTTGAATCTTTCTACCTATATTTCATTTTTTTAATAGACAGACAAATAAAGCTCATTCCATTGAGGTTTAGCACACACAAATTACAACCATCCCATGTAAATATTTGAATGATGCATTATTTATACTGATTAAAAAAAATAAAGTCACAATTCCTGATTTTGGATGTTTCTTAGGATATTCATCCTGAAAAGGACATCCCATCCTTAAGCACATAGGACATCGAATGATTACCTCATACTGATACCCATTCCAAGACCAAGTGAATCCAGAAGCCCCAACCCATGTGATGTACCATGTGGTTCACATTATAGATGCCATTCTATGTAATACTTTGCAATTTCACATACAATTCATTAAACATTAGCTGACAAACCAACACCATTTCAATAATTTAAATCAAGGAATTTCTGGTCGAATTCCCAATGGTAATTGCTCGATATCCTCTATCTCCATTTTTTAGCAGTTATAGAGTCCCCAAAGTATTATTTTTAATCTCCTTGAGCAGGAACTATTGTTTCCCCAGAATTATTCATCCTAGACAAATCTCCTACAATAGATTCTCTGACGACATATGATGAAGAGTAGATGGAAAAATCTCATCTCTCATTCGAAGAGGGTGTCTCCACCACTATTGACGAATTGTTTTAACAGAACCATGACATTGCGATAGTTCAAAGGACAATGATGATAAGTGTATTATTGAATCAAGAGGATAAAATAGTTTTGGATTTACTCAAGTAACACAATTATATATTTATTAGAGTTTTGAATATATCTCAATACTAGATCATCATGTCACCATCCAGTAACTTAATCTCCAAGAGATTCATCATGGGTTCTGGTAACCTCCTAGGAAAATTAACGCTTCTCATAGTGCTATGTTCGAGGCCAATTTTATATTAACATTAAAGACAAAATATCCATGTAATGTCATTAACTATATAATAGTTCAATTAGTTTCAATTGAAAAAGAAGATCAATTAAATCATGGTTTGTAAGGATATTTGGGATCCCATCTTCCACTATTGGAAATATTATTTTCCCACTTCTAGTGATAGAGATATTGATCAATTCCATATAAGGGTTATAGGATCTCTCATTACTATAATGTAAAAATTTGTATTTAGTTCAGGAAACACCCAAAAAGTAAAATTTCATTGTGGTATAAAATATTTTAGATCAAGAGAAATATCCCTAAAAATGCAATTACATACTGATGGGAGTGGTCGCAGGCTATAAAATTATAAAACAACATCCCACATTGGTCAATATTGAAGCCATAAATCCTCCACCTTATTCCATTAACTACAATTAAAAATAATGTTCAATAGTGGATATAGAATATTTTTCATTTCAGAATGTGGTAAATGATGTTCCATGGGGATTGATTATTCTCCTGCAACATTCCATAGATCATAGAGGAGTCTGTTTACACCAAATTCATCCCTATACTATGAATGGGAAAAAATTAAATACCTTTTAACATCTCACATTCCTCCTATATAAGATATCCCCAAACCCAATCCACTGTATAATTTAATAAGAACCACTAGAGGGGGATCTTGAACCACCCTTCCCCTTGCATTGACCCATGTAGTACGTTGTCCATTAATATTGAGTTTCATTATGATATAGGGGGAGGGGGCACAACCTCACCCAAAATCCATTTATGCCATGGTTTTGGAGAGTGTAGTTTAACTATTTACTTTACACGATTCACATCAATGATTTTGATCTTTCCTATAATTTAACAAGTATGACAATATCATCAACAATTATTTAGACTCATTCACCACTCTCAGACAAGAGGTAGATATTTCATAGTGAGAGATTTTATTTTTTCCACTCCAAATACTCAAGTAGCCTGTTGTAAGAAGAATAATTGTCATCTTCATCTCATGGTTTTTGGAATCAGATCCCATAAACCAATCCTAATGAAACAATTCTTGATTGATCCCTATACTCCCTATCCCAATGATCTCAACCACTTTTATTTATATAATTTTGGATTAATGTATCTTAATAAAATATGAATATAGACTTCATCTATGGAATTATTGTAGAGAAATAATTTATTAAAAATGATATTCTTTTTTCCCTAACCTTCTCGTAATTTGGAATCTCTTATAACATTGTTTCCATACTAGGAAGCTGAATTTAGGGGGGATTTTGTTACCAAAGATGGATCCATTCCAGTCATTCTTCTAACATTCAGCTCGATTCCCTACATGAAATCCCATTTATGAGAACATAACATATGTCGATTCCATGAATATGAGATTCTTCATTCTATCTATTATGATAATAATGTTGATGACCCGAAATTATTAATGGTTGAGAGTATCCTCAATGAATGTCTCAATCCCAATATCATGGGAGAGGATGATATCTGGGGTACGATAGCCTAGACTAAAAAAAATCAAACCATAACAATGTCATATAGTTGTTGGTTTGACCATATCCCGCATTATATTTGGAATTACTACATAGTATAGGTAAATGATTAGAAATCATATTTCAATGCAAAGTTGAAATCTATCAATATTGGACCACTTGGTTCCTATATCTATTTTATGTAAATTTGGACTACAGATATTTCCCCTCTAATAAGTTCAACATCTGATTGTCCTGTATACTCATCATTTCAACCATGACACTCCTCAAGTTGATACCACTGCCACCCACCCTCCTAATCCTATTGGACCATGAAACCCTATTATATCTTCCTTTAGATTGACTATTCCAGATGAATGTCATCCATATTGTTTGATTTTAATCAAAAGAGTATTCAGCACATTTATTCTTAGAATCCCATGCATATGAATAAATGACATGAATAAATTGAAAATCAAGATGAACCCCCATAAATAAATGGAACATATTATTAAATTTATTAATGAGAGTATTAATTTATCAAACAGGACAATCAAAATGATAAATATAAATCCTTCTCAAGGCTATGGGAGACCTAAGTTATAACATGGGGAATGATATAATTTTCAAATTTATTCCTTCATTAATTATGTTTTCCTGCATGTACAAACACCATTATGAAATTAAAAAGCAATTTTTGTACTGATTAATAGTTGGGTTACTCCACATATTGTATATTTATATTATTAATTTTTTAAATAATGAATGTTTTTATTATCACCATTCTAGAAAAATACCATGTTATCAGTGAAATGGAAGTGTGGAATAACACTATTATTTATTTTTTCATGGTATGGTTGAAGGTTTTCATTCTGAATTTTCATCTCTAGATAACTTATAAGAGATTTATTTAACATGAATAATGGGTTGGGAAATAGAAGATCGCCTTAATTTATACCCCATGTTGATTTATTCCCTAGTATGAACAAGAATTTCTTCCCTGTGAAGGAAATAGCCATACCCTGTGAGATAATTGATCTAAGGATATAATATACGACCCCTCTATAGAACCCCATACAATTCATCATTTTTTAATGAAACACCAGTCCATTCATTCGTATACTTCATGCATATCAACCTTTCCTTCCATGTTAGAAGACAATTATTTTAAATTAATGTCTCCAATAGTTTCCTAGATGATGGCTACTGAGTAGATCATCCTTTTATAGATCAATTTTGTCACTATGAGACCCGTTGTAGGAGGTACTCAATGATATATCTATTGTTAATAGTAGAGAGGCTTTAAATGAGATATTAAACATGTTTATTGGTTTATATTGTTTGAGTGGGGATGGTTTTCTCACTTTCATGATGAGGAAGAAGGCAAAATTTCAAGAAACCCATGACATGCTCCCTCCTATGAATAAGTCAGTAATTTCCACCACTAGCTCTACTATCATCAGCTCGAAGAATGATATATAAAAAGATCTAGGGAACCCATCTAGAGTCAGATAATGCTTTTCAATAGGCACTAGAATTAATCACAAATTCCATATTATTTTGGAAGGTATTGAATTTATTTGTTGATCTCATTGGACATCAACTTATTGATATCACCTAATAAGTTAGTATTCTCATTTCTTTATCATTCCTTCATTATAGGACTATGAGAATCTAGTAACAATTTAATTATTTTGTAGGAATATCTCCCAAAATTACTACAACCTATGTAAATGAGCAGTCATCTATGAGAATATTTAGACGAATATCCCATTTCCTATCATTTATCCATTCTTTAAAGAAGGTCGTACTTGTATCCACCTCTATATGCCTAGTCTCCCTAGACCACACATTATAAACACTTTCTTTTTCATGAATTTCATCTACTAATAGATTTATTTTATAAAACAGGTTGAAAAATATTTCATCATCCAATATATTTTCTATAACCTTCTCTATGTACATATTTTCTTCTTTAATCCCCTATAAATTAGTAAAACCAATCAGCATGTTGATGTTCCCTATTTCAAGAGAACATTTGAGACATCATCACCAATTATGAAGACCCACTGATATACTATGTATAAACAGATTTATGTAGGACAATTGAACCATGTTGTTAAAATAAGAATTAGAACTCAATTAGTTTGAATAATTATATTAGATGTTGTTATCTAGTCCATGCTCTTGAAGAATGGACATTCCAAGTACAATCTGGTCTTGATGGTCTCAAAATATGGGGATGTTACAACATTTTAAAAATCACACGAAACCATTTTAAATTAAGTAATTCATTTATGTATGAAGGATAGATGATCCACTTGTATGTTACCCATGCACCACATATTTAAACTGATCCTTGACAAACAAGTGGAATGTGATATTGAATATTTTGGGGTAAAATCCCACTAATATCAGCCCCAGGTAATAGATCTCAAAAAAGTGGTGGGATTCATCACCTCCAGTAATTTGAACATGAACACCCTAAATTATGCCATGGGTTTACAATTATGGTTCTTATTGGAATCATAGTTAGAGATAGAGGCATCAAGATCAACCTGGAGAATGTAAAATCCATCATATAGTAGCCTCCTTTGAACAAACTCTTGGAGATATAAGGCCTCTAAGGCCTCATAGAATAAATATGATGATTCCTAAAAATATCATTGGAAAGTATAATCCATTTTCCAATATCCTTAATTATGTTGTCAGATACTATTGGGATAAATAGTTAGATCCATCCATCGAACTAAGAAAGATGTATATATTTTATCATCTAATTATTATGCCACATGTCACTGAGAAGCCTTTGTTCCTCTATGTGACCACCATGTAATAGTCCCTCTATGCCCTTATCATCCAGAAGACTAATGAGGTAGAGCATCAAAAGCTTATTACTAGTTTAGAGAGATCCTTTGACATTTTTGTACCCTACTATCTTATCAAGGGACACTCTGTGTCTGTCCTCAAACAAATATATTTGGGATTACATCATCAAAAATCTAGGGCTCATGCACATAATGGAGTGAACACATTATCTAATTAACTTCATTCATTCTCATTCTAAGGTTACTCAAGTTCCCCAATCACATAATTTTATACAAAAATCACAAATAGCCTATCCACCTTTCTTGTAGATATTGTCTAGTATTATATATTAATAAACATAGCTCGAAATAGAATCATTTCTCCCACCATTCAGAATGATGATGATATCCAATAGTTGATAAAGTTGGCCATTAGTGCTTTTATGATAGGACCATTGGACCCCCTATAGTAGAGAATCCTATTATTGGATACCCCCTAGGAATGAGTATCTCTAGTGTGGAATTCCCCTACCTAATCTAGCTGAGTGTTAATGACTCTGTCCACAAACAACATTGTTCACATTCCAATGTGGACATAGCATTGAGCAGACACTCAGTAGAGCATGATTTGATGAAATTTTCCACCATTTTATCTAGGTATTCTATATTCCCTAGGTTATGCTGGAAAATCAAGTTATGTGTTCAGGTAACCATAGGGAAGTGTTGATGCTCTCCAACCATATTTAATGGATGGGATATTTATATCCATCCATGGTGCATGAATAGAATGAGCATTTCAAGATTCTCCACATGTATCTGATTCATTGAATATTTTTTTCATTAACCATAAGATCTCCTCCACACCACCATTAATTGTTGGCCCTCTATAGAATTAGTGCTCAATATTTCTACCACCATACTTGGTAGTATCAACTTTCCCATATAGATTCTATCTGAAAAGGAAGTATTTTTTCTCCATAGGGGATGAATTTATTCCCCGTAAGTAAGTTAATCTGTGAACCATGATTGTATTAATGATAGCACACATCATCGACCTATTAAGACATCCACAAGACTTTATCACCGATAATTCCAATAATATCCATGCAGCTAAGATGAAGAAGTTATACAAAAGGTAATACATCCGATAAAACCATACATACCAATAAGATGAATAGGATAATGGATATTTTCAGTCATTAAATAATACAAAATTTAATATATTTTTAAATGATGGTGGTCCATAACAATATGAATTGTATAGATAATATCTTGAATAGCCTTTTAGACTATTGGATGGGGAATCTAAATTGCACCCAACTGAATCCACAATTCTATTTCTATGAAATTTATATAGTCTTGATCATTTAAATTATGTTTATGTTACTCTAAATGGTTCACTTTGACCATAAAATTATAGAAAAATTGGAATAAGTCTTTACTGCAAAACATGAATCCATACAATATAATAGGATATATACCTTTTAATAACATTATAATGTTGAATACAATACCCCACGATAATTCAAGATGAATATACACCTCCTCTCACATGGTGTCTGAGTGTCATGGTGTCTCATGTTCATAGTGGATGCTTCACGGTGTCTCTTTCACTATGTCTTTTTCACGGGGTCTTGTTTCAGGGTGTCTTTCTTCAGGGTGTCTTGCTTCACGGTGTCTTGCTTCATAGTGTATTTACAGCTATGGAACTTGCGAAGAAATATAAAACACATGACTTGGAGTTATATTTAGGGGTATTTTCCATGATGATGTGGCAACACTGATTGAACCTTATACAATGGTGATGGATAGACTTCCTCTTGGATAATGATGTTGAGATAGTCTTCACTCTAAGGAAGGAGAATGTGGTGGTAGATACACTCAACAGTAGGTTTGTAATATAGTTATTGAGTGAGATGACAATGCAACTACCCATGTTTATGATATAGTTTTTGTACAGGTATAGAAAATATTAACACAAGTCTATGAATGTCACTCCCTCACTCCTTGAGCGAGTCATGGATGTTTAGATTGGAAACATTAACCACGAGACTCGACATGCTCAAATATCCTCAGGACAGGCTCATGAAGGACTTTATAAGAGTGAGAATCACATCATCCTTTTTAGAGGACACACCATTGTACTAGCGATGCTACGAGAGGAGGTGATGAGGGAGTTCTAAGCACACAGTTTGGTAGTACATCACAGCATGGTCAACATGTACCAGGACCTATGGTGTCAGTACTGGTGTTCAGGGATGAAGAAATTAGTGGAAGAGTTCATTTCATGATTCATCACCTGTCAGCAAGAGGAGGATGAGAACCATGTTCTAGAAAGCATGACTCTACCACTTGATGTGCCGGAATGGAAGTGGGATGGCATCTCTATAGACTTTGTGACAAGGCTACCATGCATGTCTAGGGGTCACGATCCCATATCAGTGATCATTGAATGACTCACTAAGTCAGCCCACATTATACCCATATGATAGAAGGGATTACTAGAGGGCCTAGGACGCCTCTACATACAGAAGATAGTGTGGATTCACAGGATTCCATCGACGATCATTTCAGATCATGACATGGGTTTTACATCCTAGTTGTGGAAGTGATCACACTAGGCATTCAGGAATCAAATATTCTTGAGAACCACATTTTATCCTTAGATAGATGGTCAAATGGAGAAAACGATACAGACATATGAGGAAATGCTCTGTGATGACCTCCACGATTTTGGTCATAATTGGGAGGATCACTTGCCCATTGTGGAGTTATTGTAAAAAAAATCCATCAACCATCTGCATGGTACAGTTTGAGGACTTGTATGGGCAACTATTCAGATCTCTTCTACGAAGGATAGATATAGGGGAGTCAACACTTAGGGTTCTTGTGTTGGTACATTCTACCATTGGGAAGGTGTTTGTCATCCAGGATTCGATGAAGACTACATAGAGTAGGAAGAAGTAATTTTGTGATAAGATATTGAGACCCTTGGAGTTTGAGGATGGATATCATGTTTTCCTTCGAATCTCACCACGATGAAGATTGAATATATTTCTCCAGGGTAGCAAGCTCTATTTGTGGTCCATAAATACTCTCCGGATTCTCAGAAGAGTTGGTGAGGTGGTGTACGAACTGATCATCCCCCATAGATGCACCAGATGCATGATGTTTACCATTTTTCACAACAGATAAGATACAACATGATCTGTCACACCTCATCGAATGGGGAGAGTTGGACATTGATAATAGGGCGACATTTGCAGATTTCCAAGTGGTGATAGAGGACTGATAGGACCAAGCCATTCATTCATAGTCAATACCAGTGGTTCGATTTCGGTGGAAGAATTGGAACATCTTGGACATCACATGGCAAATGCATGCTTAGATTAGTGCTCAATACCCCCATTTTTTCACAAAATATTTTATGGAATTTGGAGAGGAAAATCCCTAAGGGGGGGGGGGGAGTGTAAATACCTAGAAATTACGCATAATTATTTTTTATTATATTAAAACTTTGTCAAGACTGTGAACTTTTATGAAATGTGATTTCGATTCCTATAGATACTTGAACATATTTTTGAACATTTTTATTGTACATTCAGTAATGGTGGAGGCGTAAATTTCAATCTTTTGAACTGGTTCTTGGATTAAAAATTTAAGGACACAGTTCAACTCACAACACCAGGTTTCACCTAAGGGAAGCATAAATTGTTCAGAAAAAGTTTGATCAAAATGTTAATTTTATCAAACATTCGGGAAAAAATAATAAAATAACTAAATATGTTATTTTATTCTGTTTACAACGATAGTGAAAAGTCAGTAGGACTACAGTGTAATGTCAGGATTTGATTGAGAGCCATTATTTTCAATGAAGCAATGTTTGTGTAACCACAATACTCACAGGATTAATGGAACATTAATTGCGGTTTATTAATGAACCACATTAATGAATGCAGTGTAGTTAATTCATTTTATTCAATTTAATCAATCCATTGGTATGAGTTTGAGGAGGGATATGAGAGAATTCTCTAAAAAAACATTGGTGAAGTCTTCTTCCAATGATTAATAGTGTTTTGATGATGTACGTTGAGGAAGTT
Organism: Viscum album; assembly: GCA_963277665.1. Lineage (NCBI taxonomy): Eukaryota > Viridiplantae > Streptophyta > Magnoliopsida > Santalales > Viscaceae > Viscum > Viscum album. The sequence continues at coordinate 17,117 of CAUJRU010002036.1, forward strand.
ATATGGAGGTCAATGAAAGCTGAACAAATACACAAACAAACCTTCTTTTCATCTACAAGGGATCCCAACGCATGCCTAGTATATAAATAATTTGTTAACATATTTTAAATTATATCCAATTTCCCCTACCTGAATATGTAATGGCCCAGACCTCTCCGGCCCTTTCCTTGGTCAAAAAGAAGGTCACGATGTGTTTTGGAGGGTAAAATGGACTTTTCCCACAATTTCCCAAATTTTCAAACTACAAGCCGTGTAGTTTGAGTACACATCGTGTACCCCCTTTCCGGTTATACCCCATGATTGCAGGTCATGTTCTCACTGTGTGAAATAATGGGTGCACACCGTGTTCCCAGTTCTACACGCCATGTAGTCCATCCCTGCGTATGTTTTACTAGTCAACGGCCATGTACCGTGTTGGAGCCATGTCTGTGTCGTGTGCAATAAATGAGTACATGCCATGTGTCTAAACAACACGCCGTGTAGTCCTTCCCTACGTATGCATTACCAGTCAACGACCGTGTACCGGGTTGGATCTGTGTCCTTGTCGTGTGCAATAAATGAGTACACGTTGTGTGTCTAAACTACGCACCATGTAGTCCTTCCTCGCGTATGTGTTACCCTCAAACCGTGTGTTGACTAGTCAACGACCATGGAGCTGTGTTGGAAGCTGCGTGGAGACCGTGTAAAATAACCAAGTACACGCCGTGTACCCTAAATTACACGCTGTGTACTTTTCCTTTTCTCGCCTATAAAAGGAGGGGTCCCCTCCTCTTTTCAACTCACCCCTCTCCTCCCCTTTCCCTCTGAGCAGAGTTCTCCCAAGTGACTCAAAGGCTCTTTCTTCCATAACATCTTCGTCCGAGCTCCGATTTATGATCCATCAGCGGCCACGGGATCGTAACGACGAGGCGGAACATTTGAGTTGGATCTGTTGTCTTCCCTTCGACCTTTCCCTTCCGACTTCCACCCAAGGTGGTTTTGTTGGGACCCGACAGAGGTGATGGATGCCGGCATACTTCTTCTAAAGTTGATCTGGGGGAGCGTTGTGATCAGAACTTGTCGAGGTAGGGATCTTACCTTCGTCTCTCTAATTTTTTCATCATGCGGGGTGGGTATCCTCTTGTTGTCACGAGAAATAGTTAAACCATTAAATAAAGATAATAACTGACTTATATAACGGGGATGTGAAGTGGTGATTGCTACTACTTTATACCCTATGATATTATTTTGTGAATTGAATGAGCATTTACCTACTGAAAATCACATCCGTTGGAGGCCTTTGCATGCGCAATAAAATGGTGTCGTATCATTCTAGACCGTTTTTGTGGAAGGAACTTTGAGGAATGTGGTAATTGGTTAATCAAGTAATGCTGGATGTTTAAAATCTGGAACCCTTGATTGATCACCCCGGTTGAACAAAAAATGGAATAATGAACATGTGGGTGTTGTCTTGGATACATGGCTATTGATGGGGGTGTTTTGTGGGTTTTTTGTGGATCGGGTGAGCAGCGAGGCTACGGTTGGCTTGGTAGTGGGTTGGGGTGAATGTTGTGGCCAGTGGGGTTACAATAAATGGTATTAAAGGGAAAATGATGTACGGTGCAGTTGTGGTAATGGTGGTTGGCAGAGGGGCTGCATGGATGGGTTTAAATGTGAATGGTCTATGGGTTGTGAATAATAAATAAAAAGTGGAAGAGTAAATGAATGGTCGGTCATGGTAATGGAACATGATTAATAATCAATGGGGTTGGTTGGTTGATAAGGAATTTGTTATGTTGCTTGTGTTTTCCTAACTTGATTTGTGGATGGAAGGGATATGTTATTACGAACGATCATTGTGGTTGGTTGTGGATAGTTTTCCAGTAGTTAAGGAACTAATAAACTAATTTTTTTGAAACCTGAAAACCTAAATGGGGTTGGGTTGTTTATTGTATGCATGATTAGTAGTAGCAGTGTCGAGGCACGTGCTCAGTCCCTCAGTTTAGAATCCATAGCTTGGGCTGTGTGGTTGGTATATATATATATATATATATGTATATTTTGTGATTATCGCACCCCACCCATTTTGAGCACTTAGTGCCGAACTAACCCATTTCATGGGAGAGGGTGTTTTTCCCTTAGTTACTAGCTCATTCCTGCTCAATCTCCCCTAGGCTGTGATGGCTTGAGGCGACCTTACACCTAATACTCTTTGGGTAGGTTTCGATTGGGGTGGATTAGGCCTAAGACTCTTCGGGCAGGTTCTACATTTTCCCAAGAATCTTCGGGATGAGGCCCAGGTGTGTGCGGGCTGGATTAGTAGTTGTGAGGCCCAGGGGTGTGCGGGCGGGATATGTGGTTGTGAGGCCCAGGTGTGTGCGGGTGGGATATGTGGTTGTGAGTCCCATGTGTGTGAGGGCGGGGAGAGTGTGGCAGCGTCAGGACATTCTTCGTTAGGAAGAACAAAAAACTAAAGGGAATAGGTGCGGGGTACCCAATACTCTTGTTTCTTATATACTACTACCTGTTGTGCTTGTGTTTTGGTGAGTGTCGCTGGCGAGGTTGGGTGGATTGAATTCCTTGCTTGGTTTCTTCTGTTGTTCTCACGGGACATTAGGATGTCTCCCCACTTGTGCACGAGAGCTTTAGGTTTCCCTACTGAGTATACATCTATGGTCACCCTACATTTACTTTCAGGTTTCCAGCAGGACTACGAGGGCCGTGCGGGACCCTACTAGTCGGATAGTTGGAGTTTTTGTAGTTTTTGCTCTCTTGTTTTCTTTTAGTATTGTACATCGGGCATTCTTGTACTTGTACCTTGATATAAAATTGTTTAAACATGCATATGGGCTTGGTTTGGGTTTATTACTATACAATTGTTCTATTTAATTTTTGGCAATTGACTTGTCCTATTTCCCGATCCTAAATAAATAAAAAGGGTAATTCCTCTCATTCTTGTGAAAACGCATAGCCTTGGTTCCAGTCGCCACCCTGGGGCCTACTGGATGCGGAACTCGGGGGTCATTATCTCCCTTTCACCATTGCCAGCTCAGGAGGGGCATCTTCGGTGGGAGGGGGTCATGACGGAATGGTATCAGAGGTGATGGTTGAGAGATAGGATGGAGTCTGGAGATAGGAACAATGAGGATTTCATGGGATGGTAGGGTGACAATGTTAGTCAATATTGGTGCGTGACATAGGACAGGGAATACCATCTAGGACACGATATTTTAGGGCCCCCCGTGATCCAATGTAAGGACTGTGAGCCTACCAAATGACCAAGTGAGACTACATTGATTTCAGGGTAGAGACCCTAGGGAAGGTACATGCATCATCACGATTGTGTTTTACTATATTTGGGTGTTCTGGGAACGAAATTGAAATAAAATGATAAAATATAACCTTGAGTTTTACTTACTACTTAGGCTTAGGCGATCCTTTTTTATCGTACAGCTATAGCACCTGGACGTCATCCCTGGATGGCTCAGATGGACAAGGCCCAGCAGATTCAGGCGGTCGATCAACTGAGGATTGACCGAGAGGAGGAAGATAGCCAGTGTCAGAAGAATCTTCGTTCTTTCCAGCGATAGACCCTCAAGAAGTACGATGGTAGTACTTCGTATTCAGAGATGGAGGGGTGGCTAGAGGAGCTAGGGATCGGTTTTACCTTGACCCATGCTCCGAGAGATTACTGGGTTCCCCTAGCAGTCAGTCAGCTAAGAGGTGCGGCGCGACAGTGGAGGAATCTCTTCCTTGGAGAGAGGATAGAGGCATAGGTTCCTTGTGCTGACTTTAAGAAAGAATTTCGAGAGAGATTCCTTTCTTCCATGATCAAGGTAGAGAAGCGGAAGGAGTTACTCTCCCTTCATTAGGGGAGTATGTCAGTACGAGAGCTGGGAATCATGTTCAAGGATCTCTTGAGCTTTGCTCCAGATCTCTTTCCGGATAAGGAGTCTCAGGTGAGGCGTTTGGAGGAGGCGCTTTGTCCTTCGCTCCAGTATACTATCACCCCCATCACCCATCTGACGTACATGGCGGTATAGAAGAAGGTAGAGTTTGTAGAGAGGATGCACTCACTGGGAGGTGTACCCTGAGAGGGGATCAAGCCAGGCTTGTCGAAGGGGAAGGTAGTCAGCAGCAGGACTCCTGTGACGGGACCTTCCAGGTTCAGGCCAGTTAGGAGCAGGCCGCAACAGTTTCAGTTCAGATCATCGGGTCCTCATACTTTTTTCACGAGCCCAAGACCGATGTGTTTTTATTGTGGTGGTTTCAGGCACGTTCAGAGTCGATGCCCGACCCGAGATCAGTACGGTGGAGGTGGGCAGGTTCAACACCCACCTTAGTAGCACCAGTTGTCGGTGAGTCCCTTCCAGCAACAGCATGACCATGCTCCTCGGAGGGCAGACTTTCCGGGAGGAAGCCGACCTCAGGGTTCTTCTCAGGGACCTCGACCTGGGCATGGCCGAGGAAGTGGACGACATCAGAGAGGTAGAGGAGCTGGGTGTGGACAATTGCACGTAGTAGAGTTTATAGCTTCAGAGGGACCAGAGGTGCTGCGAGGTACGATTTGTATGGTCCGCACTATTATTTCTCTTTGTTCGATTCTGGAGCTTCACACTCCTTTTTTGAACCTAGTCTAGCCCATTCCATGGGACTAGATATAGAGAGACTTTCCGTACCACTAGTACTGAGTACACCAGTTGGAGACTCGACCAGCGTATCCTGTGTTTTTCGTGGATGTAGGCTGACGTTGGGACCACATCGATCTAGTGGGGACCTTCCTCTGTTACAGATGCAGCCATACGATGTAATCCTAGGCATCAACTGGTTGTTTTCTATTGGTGCCGTTATTGACTACTTCTGGAGAAGAGTCATATTCTCCGACGTGGATGGGCAGCATGTATCTATTGTTGGTGAGAGGAGCTATTAGGTGGGAAACTGGCTTGTGGAGCCTCTCCTTTCCTTGTTAGGTGGGCTATCAGTGGTTCCAGCTAATACAGAGATGATGGATGTCCCGATGTTTGTTGGGGAGTTCCTCGATGTTTTTCCTGAGGAGGTTGTGACTCTACCCCCCCCCCCTGACGTGATGTTGATTTCAGGATAGACTTACGTCCTGGTGCCCGTCTGATTTCGATGGCCCCTTATTGTATGACACCTTCAGAGTTGCGGGAGTTGCGGATTCAGATTGATGATCTGATGCAGAGGGGTTTTGTTCAACCTAGCATATCGCCATGGGGTGCTCCAGTTTTGTTCGTTTAGAAGGCAGATGGTGGTCTCAGGCTATGCATAGACTACCGAGGGTTGAACCAGGTAACGGTCAAGAACCGTTACCCCCTTCCAAGGATAGATGATCTCTTCGACCAACTGAGTGGAGCAGGTCGGTTATCCAAGATTGATCAACGATCTAGATATCATCAGCTGAGGGTAAAGGACAGTAACATCTCAAAGACGTCTTTCCGGTGCAGGTATGGGCACTTCGAGTTTGTGGTGATGCCCTTTCGAGTTACGTATGCATCGGCTGTGTTCATGGGACTTATGAACTTTGTATTCTGGGTGTTTCTGGATCAGTTCGACAGTGTGTTTATCTATGAAATCCTGATCTACTCAAGGTCAAAGGAGGATCATGTTGAGCATCTCAGGGCAGTCTTGGAAGTCCTTCGACACCACCAGCTTTACAGTAAATTTTCGAAGTGTAAGTACTTGACACAATAAGTACACTTACATGGGCACATTGTGTCTCATCATGGAGTGTCTGTGGACCCGTCGAAGGTGGAGGAAGTTGTTTCTTGGAAAGCACCCAAGAGCGTGGCAGAAGTTCGTAGTTTCCTGGGGTTAGCAGGTTACTATCAGAGGTTTGTTTCAGACTTCTATCGAGTTGTTGCTCCATTGACATCTTTGAAAAGGAAGAACCGGGTCTTCTTATGGAGTGAGCAGTGCCAGAAGGCTTTTGACTACCTGAAGGATAAGTTGGTCAGTGCTCCCATACTCAGGTTTCCAGACGAAGGGTTGTTGTATGAGGTGTTTTGTGATGCTTCTGGCTTTGGTCTGGGGTGCGTGATGTTGCTGAAGAAGGGAGTGATCTGTTATGGGTCTAGGAATTTACGTCCTCACGAGCATAACTATGCCACCCATGACATAGAGCTTTCAGCAGTAGTGTTCACACTAATGTTGTGTCGAAATTACCTCTTTGGGGAGTGGTTTGTGGTCTTCTCAGATCACAAGATCCTATGTTATATCTTCTCCCAGCGTGACCTGAACATATGGTAGCACAGATTGGTCAAGTTTCTCCAAGACTATGAATTTGAGATCTCTTACACTGAAGGTAAGGGCAACATTGTGGTAGATTCCCTGAGCAGGAAGTCACATCAGGAAGTGGTTCAGGAGTCCACTTATGCTTGGAAATCAATGAGAGAGTTGGTTGCCTTGCACATGGATGTTAGGGTAGAAGGTGTTAGAGGCTGTCTGTTTCAGATGACGGTGCATACCTCCTTGCTGCAGCAGGTGGAAGAGTCTCAGTTGCGGGACTCCAAGGCAGAAGTGATGTGGGATCGTGTCGATCAGGGGAACGCTCCAGAGGGATGGTCATTGGACAACCAACATCAGATGCTTTTCCATGGAAGGTTGTTTGTTCCAGAGGCAATGCGTGAGGGAGTTCTCCATGAGTTCCATAGATTAGCCTTGGCAGTACATCCAGGATTTTCAAAAATGTACTGAAGCCTGAGGGAACTGTTTTGTTGGCCCGGGGTGAAACGGGCAGTGGTAGAGTTTGTGGTTAAATTCCTAGTGTGTCAACAAGTGAAGGCTGAACACTGTGTTCCCAGTGGTTTGTTGCATCCTTTAAGTGTCCCCGAGTGGAAGTGGGAAAACATATCAGTGGACTTCGTCACAGGACTGCCCAGAGCTCCGGGTGGTTATGATGCTATCTGGGTAGTGGTGGATCGGCTGACAAAATCAGCTCATTTCTTAGCAATTAAGGATTCAGGCCCGGTGAGTACCTTAGCACTGAGGTACATAGACGAGGTGGTACCTTTGCAAGGAGTTACAATGACTATCATCACAGATCAGTACAGTCGGTTTACCTCACGAGTTTGGAGGGGGTTACAGCATGCTTTTGGCACCCAGCTACGCATTAGCACTGCCTTCCACCCCCAGACCGTTTGGAAGATAGGGAGGACTATCCAGACATTGGAGGATATGTTGCGAGCATGTGTTCTGGATTTCGGAGGATCATGGGTATGACACTTTCCTTTAGTAGAGTTCACCTACAACAACAGATTCCACTCTAATATTGGCATGGAACCATTTGAGGATTTGTATGGAAGGCTATGTCGCTCACCCATTTTGATGGGTAGAGGTTGGTGATACAGGTGCTCTTGGGCCAGAGGTAGTGCAGAGCACCACAGAGAATGTCAAGGTTATACGTGAGAGGATGAAAGTGGCTCAGGACCGACAGAAGTCTTATGATGACCGTTAGAGGAGGACCTTGGTGTTCGAGGTCAGTGATCATGTGTTCTTGAAGGTTTCCCCTCGACGAGGGCAGCAGAGGTTTGGGAAAGGGAGAAAGATCTCACCTAGGTTCATCAGAACTTATGAGGTGCTGAGGAGAGTCGTTGAGGTGGCATATCAGCTGTCCCTTCCACCTCAGTTGGAGAAGGTTCATGACGTCTTCCACGTCTCTCTGCTTCGTCAGTACTTACACGATGACTCCCACGTTATCGACTGAGGATAGTTAGATATGGGAGATGACCCTACCTTAGAGGAACGACCAGTTAGGATCGAGGATCATAATGAAGAGGCGATTCGTGGATGAACCATTCTATTGGTTCATGTATTGTGGAGGCATGGCAGCCTCGAGGAAATCACTTTAGAGCGGGAGACCCAGATGCACGCTCAGTACCCGGAGTTGTTTTGACTTATGTTTTCCCTTGTTCTTCTGTGCATTGTGTTGATGTTGTACTTTGTACCTTTGATATATGGAATGCATGTCTTGTCAGTTGTGAGAACTTTTTGTTTCCTTGTTCCCTGGTATTGTGTGACATGTTCGGATGTGTGGGGAAAGGGAGAAACCTGATCCTTAATCGAGACGCATTAATGCAGATGCGGTTGAACCCGTGCGGGAGAGTTAGTGCCGCCTAAAGCGGATAATATCTCGATGTAAAATAAGGAATTATTCCCCAAACCACATGTTCGGGAATTTTGTTTCTTGTGTGGTGTTGGGGGTAGGGTGAGTTGAAGAATCCAAATGTATGAAAGTGGGAAGAACAAATTCTTAATCGAGATGCATTATTGAGGATGCGATTAAACTCATGAAGGCAAGTAAGTGCCGCATAAAGGGGATAATATCTTGACATAGGAGAAGGAATTCCTAACAAATATGATTAGGGTTGTTGGTTGGGTTCCTGTTATAACGAGAACTCTAAGAGGTGTCTAGTTGAGTTTCCTCTATGTTGGTTATTGAATTCTCGGGGATGAGAATGTTTTAAGAGGTATCTGATGTAATGGCTCGGACCTCTCCATCCCTTTCCTTTGTCAATAAGAAGGTCACAATGTGTTCTGGAGTGTAAAATGGACTTTTCCCACAATTTCTAGAATTTTGAAACTACACGCCGTGTAGTTTGAGTACACGTCGTGTACCCCCTTTCTGGGTATACACTGTGTAGCAGGTTGTGTCCTCGCTGTGCAAAATAATGGATGCAATCCATGTTCCTAGTTCTACATGCCATGTAGTCCATCCCCACATACGCGTTACCTGTCAACGGTCGTGTACCGTGTTGGAGCTGTGTCCTTGCCCTATGCAATAAATGAGTACACACCATGTGTCTAAACTACACACCGTGTTGTCCTTCCCCACGTATGCTTTACCAGTCAAAGGCTATGTACCGTGTTGGAGTCGTGTCCTTGTCATGTGCAATAAATGAGTACACACCGTGTGTCTAAACTATGCGTTGTGTAGTCCTTCCTCCCATATGCGTTACCCTCAAACCGTGTGTTGACCAGCCAACGGCCGCGGAGCTGTGTTGAATGCCGCATGGAGACCGTTTAAAATAACAAAGTACATGTCGTGTACACTAAATTACACTCTGTGTAATTTTCCTTTTCTCGTCTATAAAAGGAGGGGTCCCCTCCTCCCTTCAACTCACCCCTCTCCTCCCCTTTCCCTCTTAGCAGAGTTTTCCCAAGAGACTCGAAGGTTCTTTCTTCCAAAACTTCTTCATCCAAGTTCCGATTTATGACCCGTCAGCGGCCACAGGATCGTGACGACGAGGTGGAACTTCCGAGCATGGATACGTTATCTTCCATTCGGTCTTTCCTTTCCGACTTCCACCCGAGGAGGATTATCCGGGACCCGACAGAGGTGACAGACGCTGACGAACTTCTTCTAAAGTTGATCCGGGGGAGCGTTGTGATCAGAACATGTCGAGGTAGGGATCTTACCTTCGTCTATATAATTTTTGCATCATGCGGGGTGGGTATCCTCTTATTGTCACAAGAAACAATTAATCCTTTAAATAAAGTTAATAACTGACTTATATAACGGGGATGGGATGTTGTGGTTGCTATTACTTTATACCCTGTGATATTATGTTGTGAATTGAACGAGCTTTTATCTACTGAAAATCACGGTCGTTGGAGGCCCTTGCTTGCACAATTAAATGATTCCCTATCATTCTAGACCATTTTTGAGGACGGACCATTGTGGAATGTGGAAATTTGTTAATCACGTAAATGTGGTTGTTTAAAATCAGGAAACCCTGTGTGATCACCTCAGTTGAACAAAAATGGAATAATGAACATGTGGGTGTTTTCTAGGATACGTGGCTTTTGATGGGGGTGTTTTGTGGGTTTTTGTGGATTGGGTGAGCAGTAGGGCTACAGTTGGCTTGGTTGTGGGTTGTTGTGAATATTGTGGATAGTGGGGTTACAATAAATGGTATTAAAGGTAAACTGATGTACGGTGCAATTGTGGTTATGGTTGTTGGTAACAGGGATGCATGGATGGGTTTAAATGTGAACAGACTGTGGGTTGTGAATAATAAATAAAAAGTGGAAGAGTTAATGAATGGTGGGTCATGGTAATGGAACATGATTAATAATCAATGGGGTTGGTTGGTTGATAAGAAGGACTTGGTTGTGTTGCTTGTGTTTTCCTAACTTGATTTGTGGATGGCAGGGATATGTTTTTATGAACGATCGTTGTGGTTAGTTGTGGATAGTTGCCCAGTAGTTAAGGAACTAATAAACTAATTCTGCTGAAAATTGAAACCCTAAATGGGGTTGGGGTTGTTTGTTTTATGCATGCTTCGTAGTAGCTATATCGAGGCATGTGCTCAGTACCTCTGTTTAAAAGCCATAGATTGGCCTGTGTGGTTGATATATATATATATCTGTATATTTTGTGTTTATCGCACCCCACCCATGTTGAGAACATAGTTCCGCACACTCCCATTTCATGGGAGAGGGTGTTTTTCCCTTAGTTACTAGCTCCTTCCTGCTCCTCCTACCCTTGGTTGTGATGGATTGAGGTGACCTTACACATAAGACTCTTCGAGTGGGTTTCGATTGGGGCGTCTTAGGCCCAAGACTCGTCGGGCAGGGTCTAATGTTTCTCATGAATCTTCGGGATGATTCCCTAGTGTGTGCGGGTGAGATATGTGGTTGTGAGTCCCAGGTGTGTGTGGGCGGCAGACGTGGTTGTGAGGCCCATGTGTGTGTTGGAGGGATATGTGGTTTTGAGGCCCAGGTGTGTGCGGGGCGGGAGAGTGTGGCAGGGTTAGGACGTTCATCATTAGGAAGAGCATCTAACTAAAGGGAACTGGTGCGGGGTACCCAATACTCTTGTTTCTTATATACTACTACCTATTGTGCTTGTGTATTGGTGAGTGTGGCTGGTGAGGTAGGGTGGATAGAATTACTTTCTAGGTTTCTTCTGTTGTTCTCACGAAACATTAGGATCTCTCCCCACTTGTGCAGGAGAGCTTTAGGTTTCCCCACTGAGTATACTTGTATGCTCACCCTATGTTTACTTTTAGGTTTCCATGAGGACTAACAGGGTCGTGCGAGACCCTACTAGTCGGACAGATTGAGTTGTTGCAGTTTCTATTCTCTTGTATTCTTTTGGTATTGTACTTTGAGCTTTCTTGTACTTATATCTTGTTATAAAATTGTTTAAACATGCATGTGGGATTTGTTTGGGTTTATTTCTATACACTTGTTCTTTTTCCTTTTTGGCGGTTGACTTGTCCTATTTCACGATCCTAAATAAATTAAAAGGGTAATGCCTACCATACATGTGAAAACTCACACACTTGGTGGTAGTCTCCACCCCTGGTCCTACGGGAGGCGGGACTCGGGGGTCATTATATCCCTTTCACACTTTCGAGCTCAGGAGGGGCATCTTTGGTGGGACGGGGTCGTGACAGAAAAATACGAAGAATGTGGACCAACAAACTATTGGGTTAATCCATGAATCATTAATTTTTGTGGTAGGTTGTCACAATATATCTTTGGGGGTTTCTATTTAATAATATAATGATTATAATTTCACCCTTGTGTTATATGTCTAACGCAGAGGGTGAAAACTGGACCAAACAAGGCATAGACCCTCTACCAAACAATCTATTGGTGTGTTTTTTGAGGCGAACAAATGAAAATGGTAGTAAGGCCTTTTTAAGGTACACAATGTAATGGAAAAATCCCAAGAGGCCTGTAGGCGATGATAGGATGACGAATAGACCACTAGAGAACATCCAGTGGTCCAACAAACATCCTTCTGGGTCACTAATAGCCATGGAAGGCGGTGGTGTTGACTGCGTTCCAGTTGGATGGTGGTTCGCCATAGAGGATGCGATATCCATCTGGCTACTACAGAGTAGGGGAAGCAGCTATGGCCGCAGTGGTAGGAAGACCTGTGATTTTGGGTCCCTCAATCAACCAGTCTACACAGACTGTTCTGGTGAAGTTGCGCCATGTTGGCAGAACTATTGGAACAACCTAACAGACGATGTCTATTCGTGGGAGTGTGAGACGCACCTTGCCAGCTGGCCAGGTTTCTAGGTGGATGGACCCATGAGTTTGGGTGAATAAGCTAGTCGGACCTTACCCACCAAGCTGGCCAAACCCACAAGCTGGGCCGGACCCACAATCCCAATAGGTCGGCCGGGCCGGACACCTACCAGACCCGACTGACCCCGTTTTCACTAAAACATGAGTATCTTCTAAACTAAACATACAATTGATGAATCATATATGGAATTTGGTCCCTTAGGATGAGGAATTCCTTTTCAGATGATGCACATGGGTTTTGAAGAAGGTTATAGTATGTTCGGATTGGAACGGACTCGAATCCAACCGGTCCATCGATACTAAAATATTTATAACGTACAGAAAATGTGTCTGATTGACCATAATATTTTGTATTGGAACCCTTATAAAATGGAGGTTGCATAGGTTACTTATTCATTGGAATTCAAGCATAATTTTTTATGACCAATGGAATGAGGAGAACAACCTATAGAACTCAAGTGTACATAGTGCGGGAATTTAGTGGATGACTTTCATGTGAAGAGCTACCCCTTTGTAGAACGGAATCAATGACTTACAACCCATTGTGGATCAGTAGTAGTGTATCCCGACGAGGACCATACATAGATCACCCGTTATTGATCATAAACTTTCGACCCAATGTGGATCGATGGCTTAGAACCATGTGTGAATCGATAGCTTATGAACCTATGTGGATCAGTATTAGTGTGATCCGACAAGGGCCAACCATAGAGACTCCCATCATGGATCAACAACTTACTACCCTTTGTGGATTGATGGATTACAACCCTGTGTGGACTAAAAACTAATGACCTTATGTGGATCAACAGTAGCGCAACCCGATGAGGACCTGCCTTAGAGTGTAATGTCATGGATAAGCATCTTACAACCCTATGTTGATCAGTGACATACAAAAATATGTGGATCGGCATTGGAACAACATTATTATTCTTCATAAGTGGAACATCTCAATTGAATAAGATGATTTATCATTATGAATAATCATCATTATTCCCATTCTATAATTTATATATTTGGTTTGACCTGAGTCTTTTACACTGTACTTGATATTGAGATCATGATTTGTGGTTTTTCCGTTGTGGAATATTTGGGGACCTTTAGGGGTATCGGGGCCCCTACTGGGTATTGTTTTACACACCACCGCACAGGATTCACCCACACCATGTTGTGTGTAGTGCAGATGATAGACAACTTTAACATAGACTTGGGAGCCAAGAATGGATGGTCCATAGAGGTGATAGGATGACATAGAGAGTTGTAGTGACGATATGTACCTACTATTTAGGTAGGTTCCATGGTGGAAAACCTAATGATTTGTTTTTACCTTTTTATTGTACTTTATTTTATTTGGGTTTTTATATTGGCCCATTCTTCTTTAGTTTAAAAATGTTACTTTTATCAAATATACATAGTGGTTTCTCTTGTTTTGTACCTAGTCTGTGTGTTTACTATTTTATATGAAACACCTTCACATTTTAGGTATATGCCTTTTTGGTTCTAGTATCTTTCCCTTAGCCAATATAAGGTGTGCATGGGGTAGTCATGGAACAAGCCTTGTGGGACAGGTCGTGAAAAATTTACTTAATAAGAACATATAAATTTTTTGTCTTATATATCATTGTTTAAAATTACATTGAGTAATTTTGGAACTCCAATGACCTTCCATTTTATTAAATCCAATTTCCCTTCTAATATATAAATTCTAATTACTCTAAATAGTATTTTAAACCAAATCCATAAGATAAATAATTGTTTTAAAAGATATTTGGGATATTATAGACTAGTAGTCCAATATAGAACTCTTCTTACCCAACATGTAATCCTGTTATGTAGACACATTTGAATAATTATATTTAAAATAGATTATATTGATTTATAGAGTTGAAAATATCATTATATTTGATATATACCTTATTTTTATATCTCAGTTCCTAAAAAGGTTACAGTGGGATCTAGGTACTTAGGTAAAATTTAGTACATCAAATCATCCCAAGATTAAGGAACAATTTAATTACTCCATTTTCAATCATGAATATATTTTAATATCCATTTTTTTTAAAATATTTATCTCATTTTAATATCACACATATCTTGAATTGGATTAAAAAAAACAGATATTTATTATATATACATATAGAACCATTCTAGACCCCAATGTTGGTCCTTTCTGATCTCACCTATGTTAGAAAAAATGTGGGAATCTTCATTGAATTTATTCTGTATCATTAAATAGATTATAGAATATGTAAACTGGAATCATTAGTGTTTATCCATTTCTAAATGGCACCTAAAGAACTATAAAGATGAGAGGTGAAAACTATTGGATATTTTGGTTTACGTTAATATGTTTCTCTTAGTTAATATATTATTTTCACTAAAATAAGTGAAATAAGGGAAAATATCATATTAAATTACATTACATAAAAACATAAACATTACAAAAAGTGTTATTCTGTTTCTTACATATATAAATATATAATGGAACCTTAAAATGTTATCTAATTCAACAATATGTTTAAAATTGAAGATATTTCTTATATATATGAACATATAATTATCATTGATTTCAATGAAAAGGTGTTATAATATAATACATTACTTTTGGTCTGATTATATAAAAAATAGATTATTTTTTGATAGATAGTGTGAATAAGTGGTCAAGATGAATGATTAATAGTCATTTTTTGTTGATCAGGATTATTATTTATTTACATTATGGCTAAGAAGCCCAATGGTAGGGATTTTGTATTTCAAATCATATATTCTATGATAGTATTTTCTTTAAAATTTTAAATTATTAATTTTTAGTATTTAGTTTTTTGTAAATAAAAAACTATGAAGGTTCAGATGAAAATGTATGGATGTAAAAAATAAATAAAGGGGATTTTATTATATTCAGATCCCTGAGAACCTATTTAAGGTTTATTGGGTACAAAATAATATCTGGTGGATTTTAGTGGGTAATTATATAGCCATAATATTCCTTATATAATTTTATATGTTACTTTGTATAATAATTTTTTTTTGTTATATGAAGATGAAATATAGTCATTTGAACTAGAAAATTCATTACACTTCAATTATTTAAATATAGGATTTATGTATTCAATCTATATCACTATCCATTGGGAGATACCCTCTCATTCATCCATATCTCTATGTCATAAAACCATCATAGGATGATCTAACACATTGTCAAACATTTCACTGTTATTTACTTCAATAATTCTATGTTGATTCTATCAAACTCAATTCTTGATTTATATTTTACATTGATTTATCTTATTTATTACCTTTATCCATCATTTTTAGGTTTTATAAATCCATCAGCAATGATTATTTTCAATTTAACAAGATATTGTGTGAGTTTATCTATGATAATTAATGGTGTGTTAAAATCATTGATGTTTTATCTTATTGCATCCATCCATCATCGAATTCACGTTAATTACATATTTTGGTAGGTTACCTATCCTTGAGTAATAGTATTTGGGATTTAAGTGTTTTAATTCATAGTAAGAATTATTAAAAGATATTTTCCCTTAAATAAATTTTATTATTAAATTTTTTATTAAATAAATAGATTTATTGGGTAATGTTATTCATTATTTTAGTATACCATTCATTTTTTATACTGAATTATAGAAATTATTATCTAATTTATAATTATGTGTTTTTATTCTATCATATTATTCATATATTTTCATACATGTTAGTCGTGAACTATATTAACGTAATTATAAATTTTTCTTGAATCTAATACTTTTTTGATGTATATATATTTATTTAACATACCTTTATATATATAACATGTTGAGGAGGTTATGTTATTGTTATAAATTTAAAAATAAGGTATACAATACTGTAATGGATATGTTTTCAAAGATTATACTGGTTTAATGTTTCTAAGAGTCTTTATATGAATTCCCCATTCTTATATATTATCTTAGAGGTTCCATTAATTTTTATACTTTTCCACATTCCCATGGAATAATATTGTGGCACATGGAAAATTATTTATAACTATATCCATGGTTTTTTTGAAATGATCAATGTATTGCCTTTTACAGTATAAATAATATGTAATGTGGTAATATGTACAAATATAAGAGGGATTTTATTTATCATTATTATATAAGTGTTATGTGGGTAGATTTATTACATGTTAAATAATTTTCAATATATTTCTACATAATTCAATTTGATATAAATTTCAATGAAGGGAATATGTATTGAATTTATATTTTTAAAATGTTCTCAAACTATAAATGTTTCTTCATATGATATATTAGTAACTCTTTGATCGTTATATAGATAAAGGAAAGGAACCATAATTGAGGAATATATATGACAAGGAGTTGTAAATTATTTCAAAAAAAATTATATTGATAAATGGATTGAAATAGGATAGAGAAACCGATACTATTGGATCTGTTACGTTCTAATTCACATATGTGCCTATCCGCAAAATGATATACTATCAATTTTTTTAGAATATATATTCTAGTATTTTCTAGTGAGAATTGACTAATTGTTAATTTTACACATTTTATATGATTTGTTACATTTTGTTTGTATATGAATATGAATATTAGTTTACCATTCAATACAGGTTACATTATTTTACAAGAAAACCATAGAGAACACGATTACATTCATAGAGAAAATATCATACTATTTTATCAAACACTATTAAATTTTGTGCATTTTTCATATGTTTCAATACTCTTTTGAGTTTTTTTTATTAGAGTGAAATTTATTCCCAAAAACATATTTATATTATCCCTATGGTTTTGCATCATCTTCAGTATAATTTGAAGGCTCTCAAGAGGTGATCTGGTGATAAAAAACATGCCCATAGTTATAATATCTCTTGCTAGTATAAACAAATAATTTATAATTTTTTTCAATAAAATAATTAAAAACCAAAAGAATGCAAAACATAGATATGAAGATTGTATTAATAAACAAAAAATAATATATTACCTCCGAATTAGTTTAAATTTATTATTATTTAATTAAATTTCATATAATGTATTAAAATATTACTTTAGAATCAAATTTTTATTTATTGAACCCATATATGGTTGTTTAAAAAAATTTCATTTGTAATATATTTATAATATAACTCCTCAGGGACACTTATAAAATTTTCTACACTTAGTAAAATGCCTTAAATACATGTTAATGAAAAATAACACTTTGTTAATAAATTCATTATATTAAGAATATACAAGAAACATGCCCTCAGACTAAGAAAGTGGTAATATAAACCTATAAAAATAATTAACAATAAATAATGAGAACTCATAACAAACATGATAACGAAGATATCATAGCCTAAAAATTTGGGATCATTCTTAAGTAAAAATCAAATAAAAAGAATAGTTCTATGAGCTCATAAGAATGGAAAATACGCTTCATCTTGGGTGATAAAGAATCTACAAATTTAATGAGTCATGTTATGTATTTATACATAAAACCACCATTATATATAGCTGCTGAATTAGTTTTATAATAAAATATTAATAAATGAAACCAAAAATAACAATCACACACACACAGATAAAGGAATATAATTATATTTTTTAGTGATAAATTAACATTATAATGATTCAATTAATCTAAATACAAACATAAAAATTATTTTTAAGCTCGAAGGGTATTTAATTTAAATATAAAAATTTATGTTGACAAAATTAATTAATGTTTTTAAATGTGTTTTATTCATATAATTTTTACTGATAACATAGAAAAATAAATAACATATATAAAATAAGCTTTTTATAATAATATTTACTTTTAAATGTGTGTTATTGATTATAAACTACTTAAGAACACGGTAAATACCTGATATTTATTTTTGAATGAAACTTATTTCTTTTTTTATTTATCTGATGATGTATATATTGATTTAAAATATTAATGGGGTTTTAGAGAATTATTAGTTGGAATAATTAATATATTTATATATGTGGTATAATAAGGATAATAACATAAATATATAATGTTAATTAATTGATAAAATATTAATAAAAATAATAAAAATAAAAATTTGGGAAGTGTCAAAGGGTATAGGGTTTTGGTGTTCTCCCATAACTAGTGAAATACCTCCTCTCCCATATTCATATTTCTCTCACTATCAATGATCAGTCAACTTCCAGCCCTCTGAAACATTCTGAACGTGTGAAACCACTATCTTCATGTGTCGTCTTCCACTTGCTGTCAATCTCTGTTGTAGATCATGAGACTCAGGATGGTCGCTTGTGTAAGAAGTTGAAATGTTATTCTAGCTCCTCCTCTATCTATAAATTTCACTAGTGGACTGTTATTACCATAAACAACATATTACTTGTGGATTAGAACTCCCAAAAATCTATTTTTGTGATGGTGAGTTAGACTTCTCAAAAACTGCTGAATATTTATAGTTTGTTTCAATTTTATTTTGTTTTAGGTTCCCTCGTATGCTGTTAGGATCGAATTAGGTTTTTATTTTAAGTAAAATTAAGATTACCTATCGGTATATTAATTAGTGTTTTCATACTATTTTTTGAACTTTTCTTTTTGAATGTCTGGGGATAAAAACCCTTCTACATTGGAGGAAAAATCATCTTGGAAAGCCTTTCCACTGCAACTTGGCTAGTCTAACTGTCAAGGTGTTTTTATCACCTTATTCTATGAAACCCCAGAATGAGAAACTACCCAATTCCTTGAATTATACTATAAGGGTAACTCATTAAAATGTTAATACATTTCAATTTATTTTCTCCAATGTTAACATCATTCTAGTTTTATTTCGAATAGTTTAATTTCATTGTGAGAAATCATTAAATGGCTTAAATGGATTCTAATTTTTATGTCAAATGGTTTAGTAATTTAGTAGTATTTGAATCCTTATATTGACCAAATAATCATGTTTTTTTTCATTGTAGTAAGATAATTTTAATGAAATATTTATTTCGTTTTAATATTTTTTTAAAATCAGTTAGTTATAGCAAACTCTCCCTACTATGTGATTATTTTACCCATTACCATGTAGTGGAAACATATGAATGCAATGATTTTGTATTTTGTAAAATGTGTTTAACTATCATATGAAATAAATGTATTTTGTGTAAATTTTCTTTAATTTGATAACAATATATTACTTTATGGATAATTAAAATATTTATTTTAATGACATTGGGGTAGCAAGAGCTATGTGTAATATAATTGTTTTATAACCATTTATGAATTTATCATCTATGTATTAATAATTATTATAATCTAAAACCATTTTTCTGAAATATTTATATGGATTTAGATATTGAAATTTGACCCTCTTATTTTCTTTCTTAATGTTTCATATTAAATATTGAAATTTTATTAGTTAGCAAGATTGGTTTTTCATAAAATTATCGAGTAACTAAAGACCTTCTAATGGGATCCAATAAAAATGAGTTATATTTATAAATCCTCATATATATATATATTATTTTTTATTAATGTTTCATAAGGGTAATATATATATATAATGGAATGTTTAAAGTCACATCATCTTTAATAAAATCAATTTAATACAATTAGACCTCCTATCAGTGAATGCGATGTCATCCAACAATTAAAATGATGTTATTTATTTTTAAACAAGAGGTTGAATATATATATATATAATTTCTTATGAAATGGTTTTATATAAAACATGTATATCGCTAATGATGTATGTATATTTGATTTTATATAATAGTGTTATTTTCATATTAAATAGATATACCTATATATGCATGCATACATGTTTTATTAAAACACTCACATTTATGTATGTACTTATGCCCTTTTTGAAAAATAATTACATACACAAAAAATAAATTATCATACGTATTTTTATGGGATAATAATTTTTTTATGACACAAAAAGGATATTTTTTTACATGGATTTTTAAGTCGTCTGTTAAAATAAATTCCATGCATAATCTTGTGCAATGAGGGTTTAATCATGCTAATTCATTTTAAATGAGTGCGTACTCATTCCAATTCATGTGCAATGAGGGTGT
This sequence comes from Viscum album, assembly GCA_963277665.1. Lineage (NCBI taxonomy): Eukaryota > Viridiplantae > Streptophyta > Magnoliopsida > Santalales > Viscaceae > Viscum > Viscum album. The sequence goes on from CAUJRU010002036.1 coordinate 37,192, forward strand.
ACTCATGATTGTTAGTGTGAAATGAGGGATTAACTATTCTAATTCATGTGAAATGGGGATTACTAAAGCAACATCATGTGCAATGAGTAGTACTCATGTAATTCATGTGAAATGAGAATAAATCTTCATATTTAGTGTGGAATTGGGATTAATCATGATAATTCATGTGAAATGAAGTGTAATCACACTAATTCAGGTGAATTGAGGATTAATCATTCTAATTCATGTGAAACGGGTATTAACCATGCTAATTCATGTGTAACCAAGGGTACTCATTATAATTCATGTGCGATGGGGAGTACACATGATAATTTATGTGCATTTAGAATTACTCAGGATAATTCTTATTCTATGAGGGTTTACTCATTACCCTCCATGTGAAATGAACCTAGAATTGTTCTTATATCGACTTCCGTGTCTTGGAAGTGAACTAAGAATTTATATTTTGATCCAATGTGACCTTATGATTTCTTATAAGATTATCAAATAAATTCCTATATCATTACGAATAATTTAAGTGGATTTTAGAAATGATATATAAATTTAAATCCTTCTTATAGGTTTGTTATTGTTATTTTATATGTTTTTCCTACGAATTTATTTAATGAATTTTGTTGTAACAAGCTTTATTTTTTTTCAAAATTACAAAACTTAATCATGATTCTATTTTGTTTTGAAGACCGATTTCTGAGCTTTTATTGCATACCCTATGTTTTCAAATTTTATTTCCATAGGGCTTGAGTATGCATAGAAGTGTGGTTTTGGTTGAGGTCATGATACAATGTTTAACCTTTTTAAATATCAGTATTATTGTTTTTATTATTAGATGGTGTCATGATAATTCCCCCCATGTATCTACACTCTCTAAAATTCTATACCTTGGTGACCTCTGGTTGTGTAAATAAATAAATGAAACATTAATATATATAAAAATGGACCATGTTCTCTAGGTAGTTACATTTTGTATCATAACCATGGTATAGATAAATTTATAGGTAAGGATACAGAAAAACCCTTGAATACCATTCATTTATTTCCTTATGTCTTTTTCATTAAGGAGTAATTAATCGTTCAACATCGTGCATTCTAGTATTAGGACTATAGGGTAACATGGAATTTGAAATGTTTTGTCAGTAGGATAAAATTTAGTTTCAATATGTTAGCGGATGAACCTCCCATGACATACTTTCACCTTCTGAAGGACTTACATGGAATAATATTTTTGATGTCAATTTTACAAAACATCAAGTCCTTTTCCAATGTCCAAAAATTAGGCAAGAATATTTATGATATATCAAACACCTCCTTCATATAGTGGAGTCATTAAGCATCACGGATCATGAATGATGAAATTGTAAGCTCCTAACTCTCTCAACTTTCATGGTAACAGATCAACCATTAAGGTATTTTAAAATATTTCACTATATCAAAAGAGTATGTTGCACTATTAGATTTTAGAATATTTTCTTAATAGGGCGACCTCTAAGTAGAATATATTTATATATCCTTGGATTACATTATTATTGTAAAATTAAGCAATATATTATAAATTTTTTTTTTGATAATTTCAATGCAGTCTCAGTCATACTATTTTACAAAAATCTGGAACATGGTGACATTTTGAATCTCTATGTTAGAAAAAATATTTTTCAAAAAGTGAGTTATACATTCTATAAGTATGATCTGAGTTTCGTGGAATGTTTCTCAACAAAGAAGTGGAATAATTTGAATATTCATTAAAGTATTTATTCACTATGTGGACCCTCGCTCTTCGTGCTGAACCCCATGATGAGAAATGGGGAATGGTTAATAATAGAAGGTAAGACACATTGAAGCTATGTTAAAATTTTAGGGCTCTTTTTGTATGAAATAAAATTGTGAGGACATAATTTTATAGGGGGTTATTATGTAATTCCCCTGTAACTCTTATTTACATTTTAAATCTTATTAAAAGGAAATAAATAAATCATAAATGAATAAAACTCCTTCTTTATTAAACAAATACTTTAATAACACAATGAAAACATCTCCTTATATAAAGAAGACAATAATATTAAACCTATAACAATCATTATAAAAAAATAATGACAATATATAACAAACAATATTACAACAGAATTATAGCCTGGTCTTTTGGGATATTCCATGAGTAAAAATCAAATTAATATAATTAGGGTGATAGAATAGAAGAATGACATATATGCCTCTTCTTGGTGGAAAAATAATTTAAAAAATTTACGAATTAGGTTATGTATTTATACATAAGAAGATTTTTGTATATAGTTGTGGATGTAATTTAAAAATATAATAATAATAAAACCAAAAAAACTATTACATTATTATATTAAAATATATATAATGGAATATAAATATGTTTTTATAGTGATTAATTAACATTAAAAGGATTCTATTTATGTAAATCCCCTCATAAAATTGATATTTATTATCGATGAGTATTTAATTTAAATATAAAAATTTATGTAGATTAAATCAAATTCTATTATAATTGTGTTTCATATATATAAAATTTGATACTAAATAAAAAAACATATGTCATATAAAACATAATTTTTTTAATATTATTTATTTTGAAATTTGTTATTTATGAATTATAAATTCCATAAGGTCAAGGTAAATAAATTAAATGTATTTTTAAATGGCACTTATTTATTTTATTTAAATTTATCATAGGAATATATATTATTTTAAACTAATAATGTAATTTTGAAAAATTATTATATGGATTAATTAATTAATTTATATATTTGTCATAATCATGGAAATAAGATAAATAAATGTTGATAATGGATTGATAAAATATTAACAAAAAAATTAATAATAATAATAATTTTAGAATAGTTAAAGGGGGATCAGTTTTTTAGGTTTTCCTGCAACCTGCACAATCCCTCCCCTCATGTCTTTATCATCCTCCAACTATCAGAAATCATTTTATCTGCACCCCTTAGACGCCTCCTGCACTGGAAACACCTCGATCAATATGTGTCTTCTTCAACTTGGAGAATATCTCATGTGTGGATCCAGAGACATTGGATGGTCACGTGCGTAGGAATATGACACATTCTATTGGTGGTTGGTCAGCCTAAAAATTTTACTGGTGGCATGTGAAAATCGTAAGTGGCGTCTTACTTGTGGATTTTTCCTCTGGTGAATCTCTTATAGTGTTGGTGAGTTGGAATTTTGGATTACCAATGATTATTTCAAGTTTGTTTCTATTTTATTTTGGTTTAGGTTCCCATGTATCCCATTGTGATTAATATACAGTTTTATTTTATGTAAAAGATGGTTTTTCTATTGGTATGTAAATTATGGTGTTCACATTATTTTTTGAACTCTAGTATTTGAATGTACACATATTAAAACCCTTCTTCAATTGGAAAAAATATGATGGGGTATGTCTTTCTGCTGAAACATGGCCATTAAAACATTGAAGATGTTTTCATCAGTATCTTCTATGTAACCCATGACCGAGGAACTACTATATTCCTTGATTCATATAATAAGGGGAATATAATAAACTATTAATCCATTTCTATTTATTTCCTGTAATGTTAACATCATTCTAGTTTTCTTTCTAGTAGTTCAGTTTTCTTGTGATCTAAGATTAAATGGCTTAAATGGTTCTGATTTTTGTGTCAAATGGTTTATTCATTTAGTAGTATGTAAATCAATAAATTTACCAAATAATCAACTTTTGTGTTTATTTTATTAAGAATATTTTACTCAAATTGTTTTTTAAATTTAAAATTATTTCTAAATTAGTTAGTAATAACCAACTATCCCGACCATGTGTGTATTTTCCATGTTTTTAAGAAGTGGAAACATATGTTTGGTAAGAAATTGTATTTTGTGGAATCTATTCAAGTATCATTTGTAATATATGTATTTTATACCTATTTTCTTTATGTTGATTAAGAAATATTACTCTCTTAATTATTGAAAAATATTATTTTTATGTCATTGGAGTAGTAAGACCTTTTCATAAATTATTATTTTAAAACCATAAATGGATTTGACATCATTATGTTAGGAATTATTTTAATCTATAACAATAGTGTTTACAATAGTATTCGAATGGCTTTAGAGATAGAGATTTGACTATCTTTTGTTTTTTACTTGATGATTCATATTATATATTGAAATTGTTTTTGTTCGCAGGATTATTTATTCTCTAAATTATTCTGAATATCTAAAAACTTTTCATTAGTCTCCATAAAAAATGAGTTATATTATTAGATCATAAAATATATATACATATATATATTATTATTTTTTATTAATATTTCTATATAATTTATATATATATAACAGAATGTTTAAAATCTCACCATATTTAACAAAATCAAATTACTACATTTGGACCCCCTTCATGTGAATGTAATGTTATCCAACATTTCAAATGAAGATTTATATTTACAATCATGATTATTAATATATATATATATATACATATATACTATCATATGTTAATATTTTATATAAGAAATCTGTATCACTAATGATGTATGTATATGTCAATTTTTTATAACATTGATAGTATCATATTAAATCTGTATACATATATATGCTTACACACATGTTTTATTCAAACACCCATAATTATGTATGTACATGCCCCTTTTATGAATAACTATTACATTCTTTCACATGAAATTATCATTAATTATTTTAATGAGAAAATAATTATATCATGATATATAATAGATATTTTTTGAAATGATTTTTTAAGTCATGTCATAAACAAAATTCCATACTCAATCATGTGCAATGAGAGTTTAATCAAGTTTATTCATGTGGAATGAGTGTGTACTCATGCTAATTCAGGTTCAAGGAGAGTGTACTCATGCTAATTCATGTGAATTTATGGATTACTTTGGCTAATTCATGTGCAGTAGGGATTACTCTTGCTAATTCATGTTCAATGATGATTACTCATACTAATTCATGTACAATTAATTTTAATCACTCTAATTCATGCGAAATAGATATTACTCACGATAATTCATTTTAAATGAGGAGTTCCCATGATAATTCATGTGCAATGATGATTACTCATGCTAATTCATATGTAATAACAATTAATTATTCTTATTTTGGTGTAATGAATAGTACCTGAGCTAATTCATGTGAAATGAGAAGTACTCATTATAATTCATTTTTTGTGATAATTACTGATGATAATTCACATTCCATAATTGTTTACTCATTACCTACAAGGGAAATGGGACTAGAATCATGCTTATGTTGAGTTCTATGTCTTGGATGTGAACTGAGAATTAATGTTATGATCCTAGGTGCAAGTATGAATTATTATATGATTTTTAAGTAAATATCTATTTCTTTATGAAAAATTTATTTGGATTTTATAAAAATTGTAAAAAATAAAATCCCTCTTCTAATATTTTTTTTATTTTTTTAAATTTTTTTCCTAAGCATTCAATAAATGAAATTTTTCTTAATAAGATTTTTTTAATTACAAAACCCTATCTAATATACATTTTTTTAAAGACCAATTTCTGAGCTTTTTTCTCACAACCTATGATTTCAAATTATATGTTCATAGGGATTGAAGATGCATAAAATTAGGGTTGGGGTTGAGGTCCTGCAAAGGTGGTTAACCACAGTAATGATCTATTTTAGTCATTTTCATTTTATACGGTGTCATGAGGATTCTAAAAAGGTATCTAGACTCTATAAAATTCATTACCATTGTGATATAGGTATTTGTAAATAAGTAAATTAAGTTTTTATATATAAAAAATGGACCATATTTTATGGTTTGTAACATATATATAATATTTTCATATTTTCATTAGTAAAAACAATCCTTAATCAAAATAAATTATAACATTTGATCCCACATTTATCTTTAAAATGATACTCACTTTCAACCTAATAATTCATTTGAAAATATTTCATTTTTATTCTTTTCATAGATTTATATAGAAAATAGTGTTTTTCTAGTGGACTAATAAAATCATCACAACCCACCAATTTCATTGTGAAATACATGGTGTATAAAAAAGGTTATATTAGTTTAAAATTGGAAATTTGATTATGGGAAATTATATTACATATATGATTGAATATAATTCAATACATTATTATGAATCACTATTATATCTCCAATAAATATCTCAAATATAAAATCATTTATAGTATATCTTGTTTCCAAATAAAACACTTGTGGCTTGTCGATCCCAAAAAAATGATCAAATACTTCTATTGAAGCCTCTATCAAAATAATTAAAATAAATAGTTGATCATAAACATTATTATATTACAGTTATGTGGGATTATATTCAATAAAATTTGAACTAAACCTCCACTACCACATACCAAAATTTCAAAATAATTTTACCACAATTCCTTTCTAAGCACATATGTCACGACCCATCCTCGGGGCCCGTGCCGTGACTACCCCAAGCCCGCCTTCCATAGGCAAGGGGCTGGCGACTAGAACCAAAGGCGTAAATCCCGATAAATGGGAAGGCATTGATTTTATAAAATTAAACAAACACCACAGAGTACAAACAGAAGTAAACACTAAGTACAAAGAGAAGCGCTGAAAGGTAAATGGGCCAGAATACAAACCCAAAAGAAAGTAAAACTACAACTGAACAAGGTACAACCGAAAAAGACAAATAGCTGGAAGAAGGAAGAAGCTCCTGGGTCGTCCCCCTCGGATCCTACCTGAAGGGTAGGTACAGATAGCGCAGCTCTTGGATCGTCCGCCACGGATCCTACCTGATGGGTAGGTACAGATAGCCTCCCCAATGCTCTCACCCGTCAAACTCCTCCGGATACTGACTCGTCGTATAGTCCACCTCCGGGTACTGACTCGTTGTGTAGTCAACCTCCGGGTACCGTCCAGTCCTCGAACACTCGGCCTCTGTCAGCACTACCCATCGTCTGCAACCAACACAACGAGGTGCGGGCATAGCCCGTGCAGGGATGAGTATAATGATACTCATTAGGGACCCCGAGACCCTCAAGGTCTCACTAAAACCAATAAGGATGACCACATAGAAGATCTCAACAGATAACCTCTACTTAGGTATATGCCCATACATATACCGAAGTTATTAAGTAAACCATCTCAATCATAAGGAAACATAAGGATCATGAAATCAACGGATAACCACTATCCAGGTATATACCCATACATATACCTAAGTTATAAAGTGACCCATCTCAATCATGAGGTAAACACAAAGGTCAAAAGTTTCTGCTCAAACCAGGATTTTCATTATCGAAACCATAACTGCTGAAGAGCTCTGTCTCTGGAGTGTACAGTGGTCCTGTCACGACTCCGAGGTACTGCTCACTATCCTAAGACTACTGAAGTACTCCTCCTGTAGAGTACCGCGGGTCAGCCACCCAGACACAGTAGTGCTTCCCACCGAGGTATGTCACCCAAACACAGTAGTGCACACCCCCTAGTAGCCTGCTGAGGTACTCTCCGGATGAGTACCGTGGGTCTGCACTGTCACACAGGTAGTGCTCCGTCTACCATGGGTCTGCACCTCAAAAATTAGTGCTCCGTCCACTGGGCTAGTCGACTCACTCCAACTCGAGTCGGTCAAGCAGACGTCAGGTCTCAACCAGTTACACGGTCTCCGTACTCCACACGCTCGTCTCTGGGAGGGTCTGCTCCACGAGCTACAGGTCGATACTCTAAGTATCTCAAAGTCCCATGAAGAAGTATCTCAAAGAACCGCCTCGTCATAGGGGTCTCAACGCAACAGACGACGTGTCAATCGGACGCCCGGTCTGTGAGTTACTAGCCTTTTCGTCCCAGGGGCCCGGTTGGTTTCGTGAGCAATCCAAATCCGGCCGTATCTCAACTGTACCCCGAACTCTCAAAGGGTATACTCATTGAGACCGTTTCTCAATGTGATCAACAACGCCGCTGACGGTTCGTCAAACGGACGTCCTGTCTGAAAGATATCATCTTTTCCGTTCCAGGGGCCCGGTTGGATTTCGGGTGCGATCCAACCCAGCCACTATCAAACTGTATCCAAAACTCGGGCGAAATATGCCAAAATTTCCGTCTCATCAAGAGGAATTCAACGAAATAGATGGCACGTCAATCGGACGCCCGGTCCGTGAGTTATTGGCTTTTTCGTTCCAGGGGCCCGGTTGGTTTCATGAGCGAACCAACCCGACCGCACTCCGACGGCATCCAAACCTCGAGCGGAGTAAGCCAAAAGATCTGTCTCACTTAGAGGAAATCAACAGAGTCGATGGCACGTCATTCGGACGTCCGAAACTCAAGTTACGAGCGTTTTCGCTCCGAGGGCCCGGTTGGTTTCGTATCCGAACCAACATGGCCGAACCCAAAGTAATCCGAAACCTTGAGTGCGATATACCGAAACGACTATCTCGATCCAAGGATCGCATTTCCGCAAATGTTGAGTCGTTTGGAGGTATACAACTCAAGATATGGGCATTTGACTGAAAGTGGCCCGAAAACGGGGGTCTGGGCCCGGGGCGACCGGGCCCAACCCCCCCCCCCCCCTGGGGTCGGCCGAACCGGGTCGACCCAAATTAGGTCGACCTGACCCGGGTCCGACCAGGCTTGGCCCGGCCCGGCCCGTCCCGGCCCAGCGCGGTCCGGCTCGGTCCGGCCCAACCGGACTGCCGCGGCTCGGCCAGCGTGGCCGAGCCGAATCGCGGGTGTGGTGCGCGGCTCCCCCGCCCTTCGCCGCTAATTGAGGCCGGCGGCGAACCGCCGACCGCCTCCCTTCCGACGGCGCGCTGCCGCCGCCGCCTTCCGCGGACCACCAGACACGCTCTGACGGTCCATTCCTCCTTCCGTCTTCGCCTATGGTCCCCCCGGGACCCCACCTTCACTGTAAAGGGATTCAAACGCCCAAACGGCCTTCTTCGTCGTCGCCCGTCAATCCGCATGTCAAAACGAAACGCGCCGTCTTCGTGGTTCTCCGTCGCGATGTGCTGGCGTCGCGCCATTTCGTCGTGGCCGGACTCCGTCTGCGGATGTCTTCGGTTTCTCCGACGTGGCGCGACTGCGTCACGTCCTTGTTCTTTCTTTTCACGGCGCGGCGCGATGACGTCGCGTAACACTTTCCATGTGATTCTCGCGTGGTGCGACGGCACCACGCCATTCCGTTCCATCCACAAGGAATCAAACATGAACATAGGAGGGGGGTTCGTCCGTGTAAGTGCGGTCCGGCCCCCCCTCTCGTTAAATGATATCATCTAGTCGAAAGTCCACGATAATTGATAAACTAGAATAATCAACGGAAAAATTAAATAAAATAACAATAATCCCCTACCTCGATTCAGATACGGTGCACTCCAATCGAATTGCGGATGACGAGCGTCGCAGAAGTCGGGCGTCGTGGAAAACGAACGTCGATTCTGTTGTCGTCGAGGTGCGTTCGAAGGGGAAACGTCGTTAGAAGAAGACGTCACATTCTTCAGCGGAGATGTTCTTTGTTGAATAACAGTGTTCTTCATCGGAGGTGTTCTTCACATTCTTCGTCGAAGGTGTTCTTCGCGTTATTCGTCGATGTTTAAGAAGAAGAAGACTTCAAACTTAGCCTTTTCTCTCCCAAGTCTCCACTACAAGAACAACTAACCCCAAAATAAAATAATCCTCCCACTTATTTTATTATCCGAATATAGGTTTTGAATTTCAAGAGTTTTAAAATTCAAAACCAACATTTAACTCACTTATGTTATTAACATAATATGTTATAAAATTAAGGAGGTGATATGTTATCAAAACTTAAATGGGGGATTTAGAGGGGTTAGGAAAGTTAAGGAATTTGAAGAGGTGGGGAGGGGTTCGTGTGGGCCCCACCCTTTCAAATATCCACTGATGGGATGTTGGATGAATGTGGGCCCACCACCAACTTCCCATTGAAAAATTTAACCACATTACATGAAATAAAATTGATTCAACAATTTTATTTACTTTTTTTAAACCCCATTAATTAACTTCTTCTCCTGCACAAATGCAACTATAGTAAAGTTTCCCTTTAGCGATTACCGGCGTTGCGAGTTCATCAGTGCCATCAGATTTCAATTCCAAGCACCGGTTCAAAAGATAGAAAATCCCACTCGCTCATTCACTAAATGTACCCGAGCCAAACGTTGGAAATTAATTCCGGGCACACCGGGCCTCGGAATCAGGCACCGTCAGAAACTTCTTTCTTTTTAAATTCCAAAGAAAATTAAGAAAAAATTTTCCTTGAAATTTCCGGGTCTTTACATTACTCTCACCTCAGGGATTTACGTTCCCGTAAAGCTTCAACACAAACTAGGGTCACAAAAGAGGTACAGAGCACGCATCTAAGCCTTCCGCTCCCATGTGCTTACCTGGAGGTTCCCGTACATTCAGAGAAAGTGAACCCGAGGAATCTACCATCCATATAGGATCTTCTCCTGTCGATCCTCGATCCCCACTGGAACCTCCGTGAAAGACACCCCATCGCCATCGTACAGCTCCTCATGGTCGATGATATTCGAAGGGTCGAGCACGTATCTCCTTAGTTGAGATACGTGGAAGTTGTTGTGCACCTGGTGCAACTGCGGTGAATGGGTCAAGCAGTAAACCACCCCTCCTACCCAGCTGAGGACCTAATAAGGTCAGCTGAACCTCGGAGATAACTTGCCTCCTTGGACACATCTCCGTAAACTTCATCGAGGCGAGACTCGTATTAGGACGTGATCATCATTCTCGAACTCATAGGTCTCCAACTCGACTTTAGAACAGAAAGATAAAACGACTGCTTCCATGAGGGTAAGGTTGACCGACTCAAGAGTGATTGGTCGCACCCTCATGTGAATGAGTTTATCATGTGCTGCCTGGGGTTTCCTTTTCGCCGACCAAGGAAAACCCATCCCGACGTTTTCCTAAAATCGTCAATTTGAGTATGAACAGTTATTGCCCATTCCATACTCAAACTAACGTCGTAAGGACTCTACGCTTCCACCAAGAGATTCCAACCGGAACTTTCTCCTAGAGGGTCTGACCACACTGTCAGTGTAAGTGTGATTATCGAGTCTCCTCCCAAGGTATATCCAGACGTGAGGGTCATGTCCACGGCTTACCGGAAACTCTAGGTCTAGAATAAGATTTTTGAAAGCAAGGAATGATTCATATCGACGTCCATTACTACAGAAGCTAGTAGTGGACACAGACTGTCCCTTGAATCATTTCTAGAGAAATTAGGTCACACTCCTTGACCGCATGCAGCCGCACTCTTCCTTCTCCCTCCAGCTCCCTGAGCCTGGCGGGAATAACTAAGGCGGGTGGTTGTACCATGTTAGGATGTACACCACCTCATGCTGCTCTCCTAGCACTGCCTCCACGTATTCTGCTTCGCAGACTCAACTCTCCTTAAAGCTTCCCCTTCTTTAAACATTTAACATTCTCGAGTCTCTAAGACTGGCACCTGGTTCTTATTTCTTACTGAACTGTGCAGTCTTCATCCGCTCCTGGATGATCTTCACCTTCTTTGCCTATGATCTGAAAGAGATGATAAAATTTCTCCTTTGAAGAAAAGAGAAACTCGGTCTCATCCCCTGGATGAACCACGCCCATTGCCTAATACAGTCAATCCTAACATGAATGATGCATTCATGCCATGGATGACGTCGTAAGGCCTCAACGTAACTACTAAGAGATCCAACAATCACTCTCGCCTCCAAGGGTCAAGTCACACTGTCGGCATTAGTGTGAGGTCACTAGGTCTCCTCCAGTAGAAATCTCGAAAGTGAGGGTCATGTCAATAGTTTTAACTAGGACCACTCAGTATCAACCCAACAAAAGGAAATGAGAGAAAACAAAGATAAGTGTCTTTTTATTATTGCACCTCATAGTACAATGACACGAATACAACAGCAACATGGAACTAGAAGTACAAGGGACGTATCCACTAGTCCCTCTCCTGTCCACCTGCTCCCGGAGCTCTACTACCATGTCCACTACTCGGTTGTTGCTCATGCACCAGCCACTGATTCTGTCTCGGTGGCTCCTCCAACACCTACTGATCAACTATACGAGGAGTCGGACAGTCACGTGTCAGGTGACCCTTCCCTCCATAGGAGTAACATTGTCCGTTTCTGGCATGCCTGACTCTGACCCCACCTCGGGTGCCCCGCACCACCAGTCCTAAAAGATCGTCCAACTAATAGTCTGGTCCTCCTGGACCTCTGCATCATCTGTCTACTGCTCACAGATGACTCGGCTACTGATCGAAAAACACGTGGCAAAGTAAGAAGCTCATGTACACGCTCAGGGTGTAGCGATACTGGAAAAAACTCCACCCTGAAGAAGGTCTCGAAGTCTTCCCATGCGAAGGTCATCCCGTCGCCAAACTGGAACAAGTGGCTCCACCACCTGCCTGCTGCTGCCTGAAGGAGGCTGGCAGCAAAGATCACCATGAAGTCTGCCGGCGTCCCTACTATCCTGAAGACTCTCACCACATCCTCCATCCAATCCTCAACCGCATGCGGGTCCGTCCCTCCCTGGAACCTGTGTGGCCTCTGGCGTTGGAACTCGTGCAGTGCGCTCATGCAACGTGCACCCTCTGCTGCTGGGGCTGGTGGCATCGGTGGCCCAACGGGTAGTAGTACCGCTGGTGCCTCCGCTGGTGCCTCAATTGAAAAAGGGCCATGTACTGAGGCCACGTCACCCGGCGGGCTATCAGTACGAACGAATCTCGGGGCTCTAGCTGGTCGTCCGAGAAAAGGCATCCTGATAGAAACAACGTAACACGATCAAATGATTATACCTGCTGATCTGACTTGGTTTGAGCTGTTTTATGGGAAAACCTTTTAAAACACACACGCAATCAGTGTTTTCGTGCACAAAGTCAGAAATCAGTTGTCAGGGTCCTGGTGTATGGATACGTCAGCCGCCTGCACAAACACTGTAATTCCTGAACTGAAAACCACACTCGGTACCCTTAACACTATTGCTTCACAGAAAGAAAATATCAGGGTTATAAGTTATGCGGTAGAACCGACTACTCTGATACCAATTTGTCACGACCCGTCCTCGGGGCTCGTGTCGTGACTACCCCAAGCCCGCCTTCCATAGGCCAGGGGCTAGCGACTAGCACCAAAGGCGTAAATCCCAATAACTAGGAAGGCATTGCCTTTATAAAAGTAATCAAACACCACAGAGTACAAGTGAAAGTAAACACTAAGAACAAAGAGAAGTGCTGAAAGGTAAATGGGCCAGAATAAAAACCCAAAAGAAAGTACAACTACAACTGAACAAGGTACCACAGAAAAAGACAAACAGATTGAAGAAGGAAGCAGCTCATGGGTCGTCCCCCTCGGATCCTACCTGTAGGGTAGGTACAGATAGCGCAGCTCCTGGATCGTCTGCCACGGATCCTACCTTAAGGGTAGGTACAGATAGCCTCCTCAATGCTCTCGCCTGTCAACCTCCTCCAGATACTGACTCGTCTTATAGTCCACCTCCGGGTACTGACTCGTCATGTAGTCCACCTCCGGGTACCGTCCTGTCCTCGAACACTTGGCCTCTGTCAGCACTGCCCGTCGTCTGCAACCAACACAATGAGGTGCAGGCATAACCCGTGCATGGGTGATTATAACGATACTCAGTAGGGACCCCGAGACCCTCAAGGTCTCATTAAAACCATCAAGGATAACCACATAGAAGATCTCATCAGATAACCTCTACTTAGATATATGCCCATACATATACCGAAGTTATCAAGTAACCCATCTCAATCATTAGAAAACACAAGGATCATGAAATGAACGGATAACCACTACCCAGGTATATGTCCATGCATATACCTAAGTTATCAAGTGACCCATCTCAATCATGAGGTAAACAAAAAGGTTAAAATCTCAGCTCAAACCAGGATTTTCATTATCGAAATCGTAACTTCTAAAGAGCTCCGTCTCTGGAGTGTACAGTGGTCTTGTCCCGACTCTGAAGTAATGCTCACTAACCTAAGACTGCTGAAGTACTCCTCTGTCGAGTACCGCGAGTCAGCCACCCAAACACAGTAGTGCTTCCCACCGAGGTATGTCACCCAAACACAGTAGTGCACACACCCTAGTATCCTGTTGAGGTACACTCCGTATGAGTACTGCGGGTCTGCACTGTCACACAAGTAGTGCTCCATCATCCATGGGTCTGCACCTCAGAAAGTAGTGCTCCATCCACTGGGCTAGTCAACTCACTCCAAGTCGAGTCGGTCAAGCAGTCGTTAGGTCTCAGCCAGATACACTGTCTCCGTACTCCGCACGCTCCTCTCTGGGAGTGTCCGCTCCACGAGCTACAGGTCGATACTACATGTATCTCAAAGTCCCACTAAGAAGTATCTCAAAGGACCGCCACATCATAGGGGTCTCAATGCAACAGACGGCGTGTCAATCGGACGCCCGGTCTGTGAGTTACTAGCTTTTTCATCCCAGGGGCCCGATTGGTTTCGTGAGCGAACCAAATCCAGCCGTATCTCAACTGTACCCCAAACTCTCATAGGGTATACTCATTAGGACCGTTTTTTCAACGTGATCAACAATGCTGCTGACAGTTCGTCAAACAGACGTCCTGTTTGAAAGATATCAGCTTTTCCGTTCCAGGTGCCCGGTTGGATTTCGGGTGCGATCCAACCCGGCCACTATCCAACTGTATCCAAAACTCAGGCGAAGTATGCCAAAAGTTCCGTCTCATCGAGAGAAATTCAACGAAATAGACGGCGCGTCAATCGGACGCCCGGTCTGTGAGTTATTGGCTTTTTTGTTTTAGGGGCCCGGTTGGTTTCGTGAGCGAACCAACCCGACCGCATCCCGACGACATCCAAACCTCGAGCGGAGTAATCCAAAAGATCTGTCTCACATAGAGGAAATCAACAGAGTCGACGGCACGTCATTCGGACGTCCGGAACACAAGTTACAAGGGTTTCCGCTCCGAGGGCCCGGTTGGTTTTGTATCCGAACCAACCTGGCCGAACCCAAAGTTATCCGAAACCTTGAGTGCGATATACCGAAACGACCGTCTCAATCCAAGGATCGTGTTTCCGCTGACGGCGAGTTGTTTGAAGGTCTACACCTCAAGATATGGCCATTTGACCAAAAGTGGCCCAAAAACGGGGGTCTGGGCCCTGGGCGACCCGGCCCGACCCCCCCCCCCCCCCCCGGGGTCGGCCATTCCGGGTCGACCCGACCCAGGTCCGACCCGGCTGGCCCCGGACCGACCCTTTCAGTCCGACTCGGTCCGGCCCGACTGGTCGGCCGCGGCTTAGCCAGCGTGGCCGAGCCGAAGCACGGGCGGGGTGCGTGGCTCCCCCGCCCTTCGCCGCTAATTGAGGCCGGCGGCGAACCGCCGGCTGCCTCCCTTCTGGTGGCGCTCCGCCGCCGCCGTCCGCGGACCCCCGGACGTGCTTCGGTGGTCCGTTCCCCCTACCTTCTTCACCTATGGTCCCCCGGGACCCCACCTTCACTGCGAAGGGATTCAAACAGCCAAACGACCTACTTCTTCATCGCTCGTCAATCCGCATGTCAAAACGAAACATGTCGTCTTCGTGGTTCTCCGGCGCAGCGTGCTGGCGACACACCCCTTCGTCGTGGCCAGACTCCGTCCACGGATGTCTTCGGTTTCTCCGACGCGGCGCGACGGCTTCGCGTCCTTGTTCTTTCTTTTCACAGCGCGGCGCGACAGTGTCGCGTAATACTTGTTGTGTGTTTCTCGCGTGGTGCGACGGCACCACGCCATTCTGTTCCATCCACAAGGAATCAAATATGAACATATGAGGGGGGTTCGGCCATGTTAGTGCGGTCCCCCCCACCTCTTGTTAAATAATATCATCTAGTCGAAAATCCACGATAATCGATAAACTAGAATCATCAACGGAAAAATTAAATAAAATAAATATAAACCCCTACATCGATTCAGATACGGTGCACGTCAATCGAATTGCGGATGGCGAGCGTCGTGGAAGTCGGGCGTCGTGGAAAACGAACGTCGATTCCATTGTAGTCAAGGTGCATTCGAAGGGGAAACATCGTTGGAAGAAGACGTCGTGTTCTTTAGCGGAGATGTTCCTTGTTGAAGAAAATGTTCTTCGTCGGAGGTGTTCTTCGCGTTCTTCGTCGAAGGTGTTTTTCGCGTTCTTCGTCGATGTTGAAGAAGAATAAGACTACAAACGTAGCCTTTTCTCTCCCAAGTCTCCACCACAAGAACAACTAACCCCAAAATAAAATAATACTCCCACTTATTTTATTAACCCAATATAGGTTTTGAATTTCAAGAGTTTGAAAATTCAAAACCCACATTTAACTCACTTAAGTTATTAATAGAAGATGTTATAAAATTAAGGAGGTGATAAGTTTTCAAAACATAAATGGGGTGTTTAGAGGTGTTAGGAAAGTTAAGGAATTTAAAGATGTGGGGAGGGGTTCGTGTGGGCCCCACCCTTTCAAATATCCACACATGGGAAGTTGAATGGGTGTGGGCCCACCACCAACTTCCCATGGGAGAAGTTAACCACTTAACATGAAATAAAATTGATTCAACAATTTTATTTAATTTTTTATTAAAACACCATTAATTAACTTCTTCTCCCGCACAAACACAACTATGGTAAAGGTTCCCTTAATTGATTACCGGCGTTGCGAGTTCATCGGTGCCATCAGATTTCAATTCCGAGAACCGGTTCAAATGATATAAAATCCCGCTCGCTCGTTCACTAACCATACCCGAGCCAAACTTCGGAAATTAATTCCTGGTACACCAGGCCTCGAAATCAGGCGCCGTCAGAAACTGCGTTCTTGTAAAATTCCAATGAAAATTAAGAAAAAAATTTCCTTGAACTTTTCCAGTCTTTACAACATAAATTTGACAAAAATTTGTAGTTGTATTATAATATTTAAATTCATCACACATTTAATTAATTTATCATCTAATTTAAATTTTGACTCCAATGTAGTAGATATTTTATTTTCCTCGTGACTTTAAATTGAAAACATTTTTCATAATATATTTCAATCATTATAAAATAACAAATAAAAATTATTCATCGAATCTGTGAAATAATATTTTTTATTATTAGATTGAGAGTAATTTATTGATGAAAATGATTTGTTTTTATATTGGATAATATATCATAAATGATATTTTTTATAGAATACCAATATATAATTTTTTTCACTCCCATTTATTGATTAGTATCTTCTATAATATGATTAACAACATCATGTCTTATAGATCATTAAAATTAGTATATGTCCTAATGAAATTTTCATCATGAATGAAAATAAAACAATGAATTTTTCTATAATTTTTTTTATTCTAACTCCTCTTATATATGGTGTATAAAAATTATATGTGTGATTTTATAGAATTAAATTTTATTATTCAATTAATAATTATAATTATTCTTTATTTAACAAAAATTATTTGTTAAATAAATATTTTTTATATGTTTTATTTTTAGAATGGATGTCAATTTCAAAATCAAATATATAAATATATATATATATACATTTAATACGATGAATAAAATTAAAAATTCAATTTATTATAATCATAATTAAAAAATTCCAATTAAAAAATAAAGTAATATAATTTATTTTTATTTTCTATTAATATTAAATGAAAATAAATAATAAATAATGTTTAATAAAAATATTATTAATGAAAAATAATTTCAAAGAATAAAAAAATAATTTGTAACATACCTCCCAAAAATTTTTCATGACATCAACAAAGAACCCCCACACAGTTTCAACTATTCTCATTGGTCATCAATGTGTTGTGACTAGTGTTTATGGTCTATGTATATCAATAAGGACCATTTTACCCACTGATGGATAGTATCATAAAAATGCAAAAAATCATAAAAAACAAATTATTAATGAAACATGATATAATCAGTTTTAATATTTTATAAAATCATCTTACAATATCCCATGTATACCACACTACAGTTATATTTTAGAATCTATATCTAAATCACCAATGTGTTTAAAACATATTTCAAATAAAGGATAAATTTTTTCTTAGAATGATATTTATAAATGACTCAAAAAACATTAAACTCAGCTCCATGATGCCCCAAAACATCTTCTCCCATAAAAAGGGATATTTATCATTAAATAATTTTTTTATATATAATCTATATAAAGACACAGTGTGGGAATGTGTTTTTAGTGAGAATAAAATTCTCATTACAGAACACTATTACCTATGACATCAAAATAATGTGAACTATGATCATAAATAAATAAATAAATGAAATAAATTTATTAATTATATCATATTCCACAATAAAAATGGAATTTTGTTAAGACCAATTTAAAATGATAAAATGATACATGTTTATACGAATGGCAGTAATTGAAGAACTTGGTTTCCAAATCGGTGGTTCATCAGAAAAAAATATTAATAACTCATGGAATGACATTATATTATATAACATCCCCTAAAATAATTTATTTTTTAAGGCCAAACTCAACACCAAATAAACCACATCACTCTCAAATAAGTAACTAATTCCACAACCTAACCCTTGGATCACTGAATTGGATAATAATTATGAGAATTTTAAATGAACTAATGAGTTTGTAGAAAATTCTCAGGAATAAAATTATCTTTATCACAATATATATATCTAAACTTCATGATATTCTGAATAAAATAAAAAAATCAAAAATAAAATAAAACACAAATAACCAAAATTTAACTCTCATGCATGAGTACATTATTTACAATAATAAATTATAATTTTTTTTACACTTTTAGTTTGATAAACCGGTAACAAAATAGGCATATTATAAGAAACCATATCCTCATCATTATGAAATTTTTCATAAATTAAAATTAACTTTTCAACAGGTAAAATACCTTTACAAAACCCATTTTCCATGTTCAATTTTACTTAAAATAAATATATTTTATAATTTATTTAGAATTACTATTACTGTCTAATCTAAAATTTTAACCATTTTACATAATGATTATTTTATCCATTCTAAGGATACACAATTATATTATCAAATAATCTATTTTTAAACCTTCTTAAAATTTATAAAATCACAGTATGAATTTATATATTAGTTAAACACACATACAACATTTTTAACAAAACTAAAATAATGTTTTTGAAAAATAAATTTGTATCATTAATTATCCATTATTTATTACATTACTTCTACATTTTAAATGGTATCTATCATCATTATTTAATAACTTTTATTTGTAATTTTCCTAATTAATGTTATTTAGAACACCTTTATAGAAAAAAAGTATTATAAAATAGTAATATAATTATTATATATTAATGGATCTAATTTTCTATGTCCAAAAACCAATCAGAACATTCTAAATCTCAAAGAAGTACCAAAATGAAATATAATCACATGATAAACTCCAAATGATTCCAATAGGTCAACATCCTCACACATGATGCTCTATCCTAAATGTTTATAAGGTCATTGTTCCTATATGATCTAATGAAACCATAATAACAATTAACTATAATCTAAGAGAAGAGATATTTACAATATTAAAACCACAGTTATCATCAAAAGGAATATCATTTTTTCTTATTGAATTGAATATTTAGAAAAAGAAATAACAACCAAAAAATAAAACATCCATTATCAAATGTGAAATATATTGATATATGGAATTAGTCAATATATTAGAATGATTTGGTAAGGAAATGAAATATTATTTTATTATTAGGAAACAAATAATAATTTTTCTGTTTTTCCTTAGAAGTTCATATAAAACTATTATATTTCAAATAAAAAGTACCCATCATGTGAAATCATTGATTATAACAATATATAACAGTATATGTAACTCAATATACATGAATTGTAATATAAAGATAGCAATTTCCATAAATACTTTCAAAAGAAAGAGAAGAATTAGGAATAGGATTGATATTTTCAAGGGAAGTGTATGGAATTTTTATAATATGTAATAACTTATAATGAATTAGAATAATAATGTATTTATGTGTTTTAGAGGGTAATGTTACTATTAATATTTTACTATTACCTAATTTTTTCATGTTAATGTTATTTAACTATTGGAATAGAAATAATACCGAATATAATAATAAGATAACATTTTAAACTGAAATTTAAAATGTATTTATAATAAAATTATTTTGAATAAGTTATTTTATGTCCATATACTCTTTAAAAATAAGAATTTATGTTGTCTTTCTATTTAAAAGTAATTCATATGTATAAATAAAATGTTTCCTTTGACAAATATTTTTTACAAAAAATATGTAATTTATATTTAAAATAATTTTTTCAAACATTTGAATTTTTTTCCCAAGATAAAATTACTATTTTAAATCATCATATTGAAAATATGTTACGGAAATATTATATAGATTTATTTAAAATAAATTATTTTTTAGTAAAGGTTATATATATTGTTTTTTTATATTTCATATATTTATAAATATATAACTTTGATTTAATATTATATAATATGATTTCATTACCTTATTATATTTAATTGACAGTTCATTCTTTTATAAGAGTTAAAAATCGTTATAAAAGGTTGAAAGAAAATAAAAACTAAAAAAATAATTTTTTAACATTTAATAGTATTTATATTGAATGAAGTATACTTTTTTAATCAAAAAATATAAATAATTTGGAATAAAAAATTGTGTTTTTTTATTTTAATAATTTAAAAATCATATCATTAATATAAAAAACTATGAGTGACCCATAGAAAATATTGATTCTAAAATATTGAATCATAAAATCTTTGATTGTGAATTAATTATAAATTTACCACATTTTTTAATAAATACACCCAAATCCATATTTGATTATTTACTCTAATGATCATTATCATAATCTTCCCTCTCTTAGTCATTCATTAAATCATTTATGGAATCACAAAATATCTCAATGAATTATTTCAATAAAATTATGAGGAGGTAATTATAGTTAATTGTTTCCTTTATAATTTCTAATTATATTTTATGTATTGTAAAGTTAATATTTCTTTATTCAAAATATTATGATATAATGTATTTATAATCATTATACTACTGTCAAAATCATATTCCGTTATTAGTATATAGAAATTATCTTAAACAAACAGATTATGTAATCAATTTTTCTTATCAGATTTGAAACATAAATATTTTATTTATTTTTTATCCCATACATCTATGATGGAATAGAATATTCTTATTTTTATTCAAGGGTATTAATATAGATATAATTACACATCAATTCATAAATCTATGATGAATACTTATTATGTTGATTATAAATCCATCTCTAACATAGACCGAAGGGAATTCATGATCTCCATGGGTTGGATAATAAAAGTTGGATTATTAAAATATAAAGGGAGGAATAAATTTTCCAAAAAATAGAGGAAGATAAAATATAAATACCTGCATTCATAAAAAGAAAATTAATTTATCAAATAAATTTAAAAATCATGAAATCATTTTTTTTAAAAAATATGCACATCAAATTTCAATTCTATTGTGATTGGTGTTTTCTAATGAATTTCAATGCATCAGGAAATAAAATATAAAATCCTTTAAAATAAGTGTTTTTAAATTATTTTAAATATTTAAATTTAATTACTAAATTTGTTTAATAACTCATAGGGAAAGGAGTTTTGGAACCACTTATCCTTAATCACAATATCAATAAAAACAACGATAGTGGAATTTCCACGAATAATGAGTTGGAGGAGGTTAATAAAAACAACCGAGAATAAAGATCCAAAAATTAATTTTTGAGCCATCAGTTTCTTGATGATCTCTAAAACACTAAGGAGGATAATTAGATAGATCTGAAGAAATCCCAATTTAATAGACCCACTTACTATATAGGTATCAATTCTTTCACCAAAACATTCATTTGTCAATAATAGGACTTAGAGGGGGAATGTCGCCTCTTGAGAGAATCCAAGGATTAAAAAACTACTTTGTTTTGAATGGTGGCGAGTTTAAATATTATCCAAGGATATGTATTTTTAAAATATTTGTTAGAGGAATTATAACTTATACAAATGGTTTTCCTGGTAAGGACTCTATTATAGACTAAATATTCCCCCTAACTGTGCACCCATACTAGTAGAATGCATATTTTCAACATAGATGGCATACAATATGACATACCATATTCCATCTAGGAAAACCCTCAAAATATGAGGTTTCATAGTTTATATGGGATAACTACATGGTTTGTATAAACCATGTGACCCCTTGGAGTGTATCACAATAGGGAAAACACTTTTTGAGGCCAAACATATCTATTTTTTCTAATAGTGGATGAATTATTCATAGCACCAAGGGCTTTGAAAATTTCATAAATCCACATAGAATGACCAAAATATATTACCCCTCTTTAAAGATATCAATTAAAGTGTAAAAAAATACCTGAAAAATGTAATGTGATATTCTACTTCATTTATTGGGGGCCTCCATGTATTAAAAAACATTATACTTATGGGTTACTAATGATAAAAATTTTATGATTCCTAATAATTTTATATGAATTTCATTCCTTATTCTCCATAAAATGAAAAAATAATAATTTTTTCTGTTATATGAAATTTATGGAGTAGATAAATTTATCCTAATTGATTTTTATCCTTGATAGTTCAACTATTCATTATATATCTAATTAATATCCTAGGATAATAGAATTTTTACATTTATAAAAAACATTTATAAGATTTAATGATAAAATGGTGAATAACATTGGTAATATTTTTTTATAACACTTTGGTGATGAACAATTGAAATATGCTTATGAATTTATTTTTTTTTATATTGGATAAACATCTATATGAATGACCTCATTTACGTTAAATCATTTTATTATGTTGAGACTCGTGTATTATCTAATTTTATTAAAGAATTTCAACTTATGTTGTATATACCCTTACAATGTATTATGAATACTATTTCCTTTTAATGTGTGCACTTTGGAAATACTATTTACTTAGGTAACCATAGTAGGAATTATAATGGATTATTTCAGGATGATTAAATATTTTTTATATACGGTCTATGTACTTATCAAACCATGTACCATGTTTCTACAACACAACACCTCAAAATATTATTTTTATCTTTCCTTTGAAATGAATTATTAATGTAATTTTTTTGAAAATCATGTCAAAAATTTTGTTTCCCAATGGTTGAAATTATATAGTTTTTTATAATTTTATTTAAAGTAGGACTATAAAACCTCAATGAAATAATTGGTTATATGTCTCGATAAAAAGTTTATATTGTATGGTTACCTAGAATGAAATCCATGCTAGGATACAGTGAAGAGGATGAAGGATGTAGTTCAGATAAACATATATGTAACAAACTTGAAGATATTATTTTCTTACCAAATTTATCATCACTCAGTTCCCAATAAAATAGGCCTAACATCATATCTGATCTTGTAAACAAAATATATTTCCTTTGGTCAATGAAATAAACTATATTAACAACTATGACATATATATTTATAAATTAATTATTTTATTATTTATGTCTAAAATAATATATTATATAATCCCTCAATCAAGATATAAGAAACTTCTTATTTTTAACATTAAATAAGAAATATTTTAATCAAATTTTTATATGTACCAATATAATTTTTTAATATTTATTCTCTTATATTTTAAAAAAATCATGCATAAAATATATAATGGATGTGACGTAAAATGAAAAACATATTCCAGAGTATTATATAAAGCATAGATCAAAAAACTGGTGGTGTATAATAAATTATCATTGTATAAGAATGATAACATAATCTATGTTGTGCTTTTGGAAATAACAAGTATAAAATAATTATTTATTTAATATTTCACAAATTAATGAGCACCATCATTCAATGGATCCACTGATCCATATACAAAAAAACGATTAATAGTATTGAAAATATATTTCATATAATCACACATTTTTAGTAGTAGAAAGTGTATTTTGATGTATAACACTTAAAAAAATAGGTCATTAGTGGTGGAAATTTATAAAATATAATTATCAAAAGGATGATATAGATGTAGTGGAGTGGGAAGTTTCTAATTTTTTTAATAAGTATTTCCCACATACAATCCAAAATAAATATAATAGAAATTACTACTGATAACATATGATAATAGATCAATGGGATATTAACAAATTAACATTACAATTATTTCATTATAAAATTTCAGATTTTTCATTTATTTTTATGGATTTATTAATCAATTATGTAATAGCGTATGACCTGATCAATGGAATGATCTTGAAATATGACACTTTCCCATTTGTGAGAAGACAGTACAAAATTCACTGTAGGTGTAAATGGAGTTATAATATATGAAATAGCCTCATGGGCTAAATTATAAAATGAAAAATATGAAATCAAATTTTTAGAAGAATTATGACCCTAAAACAACGGTGAAAAAGAAAAAATACCCAAATAAATTAAGTGTTTGGAGAAAATTCAATGAATTATCTGGAAGGAATAAAAATTCTGTCAATTGTGAAAGCATTTATTTGATAAATAACTATTTAAATATATATAACTGTCGAATTAAATTGAAAAATAGAAAAATAAAATATTGAAAAAAAATCATAGATAGAAAATTATAAAATTATGGATAGAAATGATTTTTTTGAAATTTATAACCACCATTAACCATACAAACGGTCTATGAAGAATGATAGTTATTTTTTAATAATGGTGGATATTATTGTAGATATGAATTATGTATTGGAAGGTACCAACATTATGCATTCAAATAGAGAAGTAAATTATTTTTTTAGTACAATGCATTCCATTATCTCATTCACATTTTTCGTAGAACATCATGTTGAACCCCTAACATCTAAGCGTGGAGACATCAGTTAAAACTCATAGATAATCTCTTTATTATTTATGGGTAAATAGATATTCTTTTGTTATAATTATTAATACAGTATAATTGAAAACAGTGATATCCTATCCATGAAGTTATGTAACATAATTATTGTTTGGTATTGGGTATAATGGTATATTACCCAAAAAAAATAGAATAAGTAGTTTTTTAAAAAATTTAATGAAAATTGGATTTAATTGTAAAAGTGTATATATAAATTCTTGACATTTATTATAATCCTACTCGTTTAGAATTATATATATGAATTTATAGTGAATATTGAGAAAAATATGAGATTAAAAATATATGAAATATAACCAGTTTCAATAATAAATTCTGGTATTTTCTGATGAGTTTTATATAAAAATGATAGAAGTAGTTGTAAAATTCTAAAGTGAAAACAATAAATGATAAAAAAATATAAAATATACTATATAGAATGGATGAAATGGAGTTACAAGAATTGAATAAATAAATTCATGATCATTGGGGAAAAATTTAAATTAAAAATGTGTGTCTACTTAGTGATAAGATATTCACTTCAAGAAGAAAAAATTATAGATAAACATCATAATTAATTAATTATTGATAACATATTGGAATAAAAATAATGAAAAATACTATATAACAGGTATGATTTTTTTATCCAAAAATCTATATAGGGCTAAATTATGATCCACTAACATCAAAATTTATTAGAATCATTTGAGGGTGAAGAAAGTGGACATAGTAAAGACTATATTCCAAAAAAGATGTAGATATTATGATATTGTAGTTATACCAATTGGATTGAAAATTAATTTAATTATTTGATTGGATTTAATGAATAAAATATTGAGGGAAAAATATGTTAAATTTATTGTGTTATTTAGTAATTATATTTGGATATATTTTAAAAATTCTAAGGACCATTGGGATTATCATAGGGTTTTATAAAAAAATTGAGGAATAAGAGGGTGTTTTTTAAATTTATTAAAAATGATTTTTATTTATAATATCTACCATTATAGAGTTTAATTATTATAACTATAAATATCAATGTTTATATTTTTATGAAATGGTCATAATGAAGTGGACATTCCTAATAACAAGAACAAAAATCGTAGTTTCATTATTCAAAATGGATATTTTCAAATAATTGCTGATAATATTTAATTTATTTCTTATCAACTATCTATGTAAATTTGAAAGGAAATTATTTTTATTGTAAAAACCAATGTAAATAATGTTTCTATAATCATAAAATACATGGTATTGTGAAATTACTCTATCTTTTTCTAATAATAGAGAAGGGTTTTTCATAAATAGTGTTTCATCGTTTTTTATAATTGGATGTGTATTCAAGATAAATTCTATGGTGATTACCTATTCAAATTAGTTATTGAAGAATCATCATATTAATTGTCATACTAATTATTTGAAGTTTGGTTTAATAATTATATGATTAATGATTTGAAGACAGAATCAGTATGGAGATATGTGTGGCATATACATAGACTACAAAATTGTAATTTATGAATTAGAAAATTTTAATTAACATTATATATTGGATATGGTGGGATTTTCTCACGAGATACAATGGTTATATTCTATATCACCTTGTATTGGAAATCAATTTTGATGATGATTTAAAAAGGAATATTAAATTTTTCTTAAAAATATTGGGATTTATTGATATTATTTATTGATATAATTAATGTATATATTAATTTATGTTATAATGGATTTGAAATTATCAGTAATATTGAAATATATCCCTAAAACATCATTATTGGAGAAACTAATTGATGAAAAAATAAATGATTCTAAATTTTCTATTATGATAAATGACATTATAAATCAGAATATTCCTCGGTTCAATGTTGAACAATAGGATGTAATGTGTTTTTTGAAAAGGACATGTTACCCATATATTTTGGATATAATGAAAAACATTATGTTTGGATCTCACATATCTTCAATCTCTATATATATTGGATTGAGTAAAATGTAATGAGATCTATGCAATCGTTATTTATGGGACAATATAATGATGAATATTTTTTATTATACTATAAGATGTTTTGTATTTTAAAAAACATGTATCATAATAAATACCCAAATGTGAACTATAACAACTACCCATTATGTTATAAAAGTGATATAAAACCATTATGTACTTATTTTCATGGATTTATAAGACATAGGATGGAAATAATTACATATTAGTAAACATTGATGGAGTAAAAACAATTCCCAATTTATATTTATGCGAGATAATTTCTTCCCTAAGAACCATTATCGTATTTATATTTGTGATGTGTTGAGGCTTCATGGAGCATTACATTTAGTTGTTTCAATCCATGATCCATGAATAAATTATATTTTATAGATGAGAATTTATAAGGGTATGAATACAAATATAAACTAAATAACATCATATTAACCTCAAATTGATGGGTAGATTAAGAGGAATATTCAACCCTTGGATGATATGATATTGGCTATCTAACATTATTTCAAAAAATGTGATATCAATAAGTAACACATATTGAATTTTAATATAATAATAATTCAACTTTTGTATTCAAATGGAATCTCTAATCACTAAAGATTCCACTTTGTATTATTTTTAAATAGATAAATTATTTAATATCTTATTCCACACACTATACAAAAAAATAATTAATATAATTGATATATTTATGGATATTATATATGATCCATAAAACATATACATTAAATTAGCTTGTATGAATTTATGTATCCATATTTAATAATAAATATAGACTATTGGAAGGAATTAAATATCGAATTGAAAGTATTCATTATGAAGACCATTTTTCTAATCTTATATGAGTCGTAACATTACATTCATTTTCAATGGAAAAATACCAACCTATACCCTATTTATTTTTTTTGAGAAAAATAGTATATGGCATAATTTCATATCTTTAGAGATTTCCACATGATCTATTCTCCCTAATCATTCATGTGAATCTGTAACTACATGTGATGTAATTCATTGGTCTAATGAAGATATCATAAGGGATATTTTATGTTAAAATTTTGATTTTATCAATATGAATGAAAATGGTTATATGTATATATATATATAAATATTTTTAATAGTTTTTAGAAGAATATGATTCCCAATTAAATTTTGGAACGAAAAAGTAATTTTCATTAATTGGGAAAATTATTTTAATGGAATATATTTATGATGATTTTAAAAATAAAAGATATGTTTTTTTAAAAATACATTTCAACTCTATCATGTAGTAATTCATAGAAAAATTAAATGATAATATAAAAAATTTCCAATTAAAAATATTTTTCACAATGTTTTATGATTTTATGATAATTTAAAACATATAAATATTAGAATGTTAATTTTAAAAATAAATTATTTTAAATTTTATCATGAAAAAATTATCATTATATTAATTTTGGAAACATTTTATAAAATTAATGTTTTTAGTGTATATGGAAAAATCTATTTTTTACAAATAATATGATATTTTTATCAATACTTGTATGTTGGTTTGATTTGGGAATTTATGCATTCATTTTCAAATAATAATTATATACATTATTATTTACTTTATTATTTTTATTTTTTAATCTTATAGTCCTATATTTGACAATTTAGAACATACCTAATATTTTTTAAATGATATTTTTTAAAAAATTATTTGGCAACTATTTGAAAATTAAATTATATCACTTTTATAAAAATAAATATAATAATATTAACATCAGATTTGGGATCATTAGGTCAAACTAGGTAATATGAGAACATATTTTCATCTATATATGATAATTTACATCGTTAAACTCTTGTATGCTTGTTAAAAAACAAAAGGTGTAAAAAATAGATTAACCGAGAGGGGAAGATAAAAAACATGTTTAATACATGCAATGAAATAGATGTATGGGGACATGAGGAAATATAGAATATCCACTCTATATTATATAAAAATTTTGGGTCTACATTCCTATATGGTGAATTTAAGTTATTGAATTGTTTTGGGTTTTTACAAAAATGATATCTTGTATCATTTATAGTAGGGGAACACCAATCTTTACATCCCCTCACACCAATAACCACATATTTCAATATAAAAAATACCAATCTTCTAATAAAAATTCTTATCCACCTTCAAAAGTTTCTTTTATTCTCCAAATATTTTCCCTTAATTGATTGAGCACCTTAGAAAAAGAGAGAATTGATGAAATGTGGTATAAATTTATTACAACTCCTTCCCAATTTCTATTTAGTTATATAAAAATATATTTTAAAAACATATTTTATATCATATTTAAATGACACAATCATTTAAAATAGTTAATTTATATGTTAATATTTTATTTTTAAAATCATTAAATTACATTCACATTTTTTTAAAATAAAATAAAAGTATGAAACACACATACATACAGAATACCACTATAACAATGAAACCTTTTTCAATTTCCTTAAATACATATAATGGAAGGTTGTAAATGGAAATTAAATAAATAAATATGATATATATCATATTTATGTTCCTGAAATTATAATCCATGATACTTCTTTTTTCCTCCCTTAAAAAAAGGAAATCATCATTGATGCATAGGTACGAACTACAACCACTATGAAATGATGAATTCTGTTTTTCAATATCATCATCCTTGATATTTTTATTTTATATTTTATAAATACATACTATATATTTATTCCATATATATAATTAATATGGTTATTTTTTGATAAAAAAATATAATTATTATGGTATTGTAATCCATTCATATAAATTAATAACATGATTCTAGTTTATCATCGATTTTATCTTCATGGAAATGATAAAAACTCCCATGTGATATTATTATAACAATATATTTCATTGAAAAAACATAAAATATGGTAACAATAATATTTTTTAATACTTTACTTTATTTGATCGATATAATTATAATGAGCCTAGTTCAAAATGGTTAATACTATTAACACAAAATGTTTGAATGATATTATAACAAAATAAGAAATTTAAAAATCTTA
Source organism: Viscum album (assembly GCA_963277665.1). NCBI lineage: Eukaryota > Viridiplantae > Streptophyta > Magnoliopsida > Santalales > Viscaceae > Viscum > Viscum album. The sequence goes on from CAUJRU010002036.1 coordinate 67,107, forward strand.
TACTAATGAATTTAATAAAAACAAATTTATATGAATATTGTTATGAAAAATGTAATTATAATGCTTATAATTATTATAATGGTGGTTAGGTTACTTTTCTGGGAATCAATGAAAAATGTAATGTTGTTGGTAACTAACACATTCTTATATAGGTTATATAATTTCATATTGAACATTTTTCTCATAATAAATAACATTTTGAATTTCTTTATCACTTTTATTTGATATGGAAAATTATTTTTCTATGAAAATAAAATTTCATTAATATATTTATCTTACATTTTTTTAAATAAAGCTATCTTTTTGGAATATTCTTGGAACTATGTTCGTTTTAATAATGATAAAAAAGTGTTCTAATTTTTTTTCATTTTTGGAATAAATTACCTTCGAATGATTAATATCCAATGTAGTCATGATTCCTACATAACCAAATCATTTTGTTTTATTTATTGACTATTTTGGGTTTTCAGGTATTCAGTGGAAGTAGATTAAATTAATGATGTAATTATAATCTATTTGGGTGTATTATTAATCCCATTTCATGACAACTACTATCATTAATAAACCATAATTCCTGATTTATTACATAAAGAACAAAATAATAAGAACCAAAAAATAAAAAATCCGATTGTATTTTGGTAGTTAGATAAATATCATAATAATTTCACATAGGGATACGTAATCATTATTATAAACTCCCCACCATACACTAAAAATCCATTGAACTTATATTATTATAAAAGATAACATATGAACATTCATAATAAAATTTTGAGACATATATCATAAGAATGAAAACATTATATAACATTATAATATAAAGATATACTTGAAGGTTAATAAGAATGATATGATGATATATAACGGTTAGAATCGTAATCATTAACAATAGTGAATGTAAAGAAATATTAACATCAATTCAATATATGGGAAATAGAAAAAATAAAAAAAATTATTTAAAAAGCATAATTATATGGTAAAAACCACGAAAACATATAATAATTAGTTTAAGATAACTTCTCATTAACTATACAAGGTTTATCGTGAGATAAAAACATTATGCAATGTATTATAGGTATATTTAACTGTGATACCACCCATCACATTAATATCATATACAATTATATTTTTTCCACATCAATTTCAAAAATAAATGAACACCTTACATCACTTTTAATCCAAAAATTATCGATTGTGGGTTATATTAAAGTAAGCATCCAATAAATAATTAAAACATTCATATAGGTGAATACCATTTAGGATAAATTTAGATGTTTATTCATTAAATAAAAGTTTATCATGGAAAATCATATTATAATTTCTATCAAATAATGAGTTTAGATAAAATATTTTGAAAGTGATTAATGAGTGTAAAATGTTTTAAATACTTAATTTTAAATTGCATGTAAATTAAAAACGTATTTTAAAAAAAATTACCACATATTAACAATTTGAAATAAATATTAATAATTATATAAATCATATTAATAATGGTGGGATATAATCCATTAAATTGACAAGGTTGCTGTAAAATATTGATATAATCTTATTAACAGATTGGGAACACAATTTGAGATATTTAGATAGGGGAGAGATATTAAATTCATTCACATTGTGGTTTGATTTAATAGTAATGGTATTGTGACTGTGTATTTATATAATAATATATGATAATTATTAATTAATTTTTTAACATGTGTTTTCGAAACTATTTGAAAAAATAATAAAAATAAAACATATTCTCATTTGTTTTCCAATGTTTTATTCTTTGTATAAAAAATATTCCTTTTGAATAAACGTAAAAGTCAAAGGGGATTATACACCGTATAAAAGAAAGTTGTGTATAAAATAAAATATGCCTCAATGAAAGGAGATTGAGACGAAGTCCCATACAAAGATCATTTTTATAATAAAATAGATATACTATGTGTATTCACTATAAGTACACATAAATAAAGTACAAATAAAAGATATGACATAATAATATAATGACATAACTTGAAAGTAGGAGATTAACCCAAAGAATGGATATTGGGTTAAGAAATTCCCTTACCTCGTGTCTGAATTGACTCAACTGTTCTTTAACCTCCTGAATAATAAACTAGAGTTAATATATACCTTATTAAGAACCATTTTCAATTTCATTATCCTTATTATATCACTTATTACAATGATATGAACATTATGTAATTATTTAAGTTAATAACTGTCGTCTTGTCGATCTTTGGTACTTGAGTCAACAATAAAATTCTTATAATTACAAGTTCTTTATGTGTTATAATATCCATTCATGATTTATATGTCATATATATCTTATATATCCAGTGTATACATTCATTTATAATATCACGTAACATTTAGATGTAAGAAATGAAATGCACCGTTCATGGAGACGGTAAGTCGTACGTACGCATGAACGCTACTTTCATTTCAATTTCATATTTAATGGAAATAAATCATAATGATATAAATGTATAATATAATTCCAGTTTAATATATTGTAAAATACCATTTACTCCATCCTTTATACATACCACATATGGCATTAACGATTCAAATCATTTTGAGGGGGCGGTAGTCCGCACTACCTAAAATGAAATTATCGCGTTTTACCCATAATGAAAATCATAAAGTATGCCATAAATGAGAAATACATAAGCATAATGAAAACATAAACATAACATATATATCATATATGAAAATATTGTCATCACAATGGCCACCATTATAGGTGTTAAAAGAATTTGAACAATCATCGTTTCGTGAGGCAGTATTTCGCCACCCACAGAAACAGTATGTTCTTTACCCATTAGACGAAGGTGTGTGTAAGTGTAAACCAAATCCTTATCATAAAAACATCCTAGTATATTGTAGATACTGGTTTTGTTACAAAAGAAAGGAATAAAAAGTGTTTAGGGGGTTGGAAAAGAAAAATAAAACAAAACAACATTAGAGAAGACATTACCTCAAAACCGGGTAACTCTTTTTGATTTGAGGCAAAGGATTCCTTGAGAAGAGTTATGCCAAAAGTGAGGCTTCTAGGAGTAATAGGGGGAAGTTGGGATAGTATTTTGGAAGAGGTTGGCCGATCCAAATGGCTTGAAGGTGTGAATAAGGTGGGAGAGGTGGGGGCCTTTTATAAGTGGAGAGGAGGGGCTCTTTTGGAATGATTGAAATGTTACATTATTACACAATGTGTTTCGGATTCTAAAGTTCCCACACTTATATAATTCGTGTCTAAGGTGATAAGGGTTCGAAATAGCCTCATACAATAGGCTTTGGACAAGTGTAAGCCTGGAATTTTGCATTATCTTCTCATTTTATCTTAATCGTTAAATAATGAGGTCATCGCTGCATCATAATGATGTCATAAATAATTTAATTTATTTAATGTATAAAAATTATAAAACAAATACTATGATGTAGGAAATCTTTTTATCTTTCTAATGAATATTTATAGTCAAAATTTGGACTTGTTTAACCCCACTTAAAAATTGTTTTAGTAAAACAACTCATGTTTGTGTCAATTTAATTTTAACAATAAATAAATATATATTAATGTCATTTTCCGACCAAAGTGGCTCCATGGGGTCCCCAAGTTGACCCATGGGTTGTCTTGGTCGGCCATGACTCATCCAATAGAAGTAGGACAAGTTTCATGCTCATCTCATATTATTAAAACATTATTTGTACCTTAAACTACACTAATTACCTCTAATCGCGATTAAGAACATAACAGTTACTATTCACCAAAAAATTATTTTAATCTCATTGAACCAGATTTTACTTCTTAATGACAACAATGTATGTCGGATTTTTGAAAATCAAATCATAGAAGTGGTAATATTTCATTTTAACGAAAAATCAATTTTTTAACAACCACTTAGTGGTTTCACTATTCATCAAAAAATGAAGTTTTTTAGAATAAGGCCAAAATTTCACCCTAATCTATAATTGATATTCCGAATTCAAAAATGATTTCTATTTTAAAAAATTACAAACATGTAAGTTGAATTAATTAATTTTATAATTAATTCCCGCTGTTACAACAAATAGCGTGTTTTTAAGAACCTATTTATATCAAAAGATTGGCAATTGTTTATGTCCAATTTCAATGTTAAATTAATTCTAATGACCACCATTGGATAAAATGGTAAAAATATATTCTAATTATACTTTAAATCCACTAAATATTATAATTTAACACAATAAATTATTTTGATTAAAAAAGTTGTTTTAAGTATTTTTCACTATTCATCAAAAATTGGATGTTTTTCATAATAAGGCCAAAATTTCACCCTAAGCTATAATTGATATTCCGAATTCAAAAATGAAGTCCATTTTGAAATATAAAATTTCTATAATTTTAAAAAGTTCTTATTACTATTCATAACGGCTACTTTTATTAGTCGCGGTGTTTTAGAACTCGAAGTTGCGTACAATGCAAGCTATTGCATTATTGAATGAGAAGCGTATCGTAGAAGCTCGAGGTGTTCCGTTCTCCCCTCCTTAAATAAATTGCGTCCTTGCAATATGAAATTTTTCTTTGAAAATAAATGGTTGAAAAGAGAAAATACCTTTGAGGAAAACCCACATCAGAAATAAGGTTAATAAATATAGAACATTAAAAGAAATCAAGATAAGTACAAAGGTCACCCGATATAGCCCATTCTAGGATTCTATGAAAATATGGATATGGAGTAGAAACAAACCATCAAGGTCTGATTGAGTGTTATAGAAAACCGGATTAAGAGAAAGTTTAACCACAAGAAAATCACAAACTTGTGATTGGTTAAACGGTCATTGAATCCCCAGTTGGAAAAGTTAACCGACAAAATTTTTGTTTTAATTTACCTTTTATAGTGTTGAGGAATTTATTTAGGAGATTTAATAAGAACGTAAGGGAATATATATACTTGTTATGTATACTTTCATTCGTTAATAAATTTTTACCACAAACCCAACTTTTACTCTAAATGGTAACAGAACTAAAAAATATTCTATTTATCCTAATTGTATAAGGTTACAAATGTTAAAACATACCATTTAGATTAGTAATACTATTTTGTAATAACCAGGGACATCCTGTAGGATAGTGGTAGGAAATAAAGGCTTGTCGCATCATGATTGTGGGTTCGATTCTTGCATCTTTGTCCGACGCGACAGGTTATTCCCCACCCTACAGGTTGTACTTTTCCTAAAACTATAGTATCATAATATTCCAAATATAATCTTCATAAATTTTTTAACCTTAAACAATACTATCCAAAGATCATCTTAATCCACTCCAACCATTATAGTTATCCAAAATACCTCTGTCCAAACTTTCTCTAAAAGGTCTCTTAATTCCAAAATCAATTTATCAGATTCCCTAAAACAAAGTAAAGTTTCTCTTATTGTCACATACTAAAAATATAATTACGTTCATCATATTAAAACCTTACTAAAATCAACAAGGACTGCAGTACAATCCTTATATATATATCACATTATTCGAATAACCAAAATATAATCCATGTGTCCAAAAGCACCAATACATTAGTTATTCTGCTTCAACTATAGTAACAACATAAGATTGTCCTTGATCCCTTGGCCTTTTCTGAGGTAAGTTTCCATGACACTTAGGAAATTCATTTGCATAATGACCCATTTCTCTACAATTATATCATTCAACTTTGATAGCCTCTTTCTTTCCCTTGCAATCACGAGCCTGGTGACCCTTTTCTCCACATTTATAACAAACTCCCATTCCTTTTAGACAAGTACCAGGGTGATTCTTCCCACAATTATCACATCATGGAAAATCCTTCTTTCCCTTTTTCCCTTTATCTGTCTCTTATTCCACCGTTCTCTTCTTCTCTTGCTTTACATTGTTGTCATAAGTCTTAGAGAATTCCTTTTCTGTCTTGATAGCACACGAGACAATATCTTCGTATGATGAGAAGGATTGTGATACTAAAGCTCGACGGAGAAATGTTTTTAACCCATCAAAGAAATGATCAATCTTACTCTTTGGGTTATTTATATAATCTGCAGCATACCTCGCTAACCTTGTAATGTTGGCCTCATACTTTGCGACATTCTCATCCTCCTTCTGCCTCAGACTCATAAATTTCCTTTCCATATCTGCTCGATGGTCATGAGGAAAGTATTTTTCTAAGAAAAGCTCTTTCAACTCCCTCCATTCCATATTCGATACGTCATCATCTTCCTTTGTGTTTTGAATCAGCGACCACCACTTATCGGCATCTCTAGTGAGGCAGTAAACTGCCATGACAACCTTCTCCCTTTCACTACTCCCCAAGGCATGGAATATTTTCTCTAAGTAATTTATCCATTGCTCAGCTACTATAGGATTTTTACTCCCATTGAAGGTTGGGGGTTGTTGCCTCATGAAGCGGTCTAACATTGATCCTCCATGTTGTGGATCAGGGTGCTCCATATGAGTAAGGTTATTATTCATAACCTGAGTGAGTTGTCCCAGTATGGTAATAAGTTGATCAGCACCAGTTGTATCTCCAGCTCCACAATAATTATCATGAGCAGGAGGGAAATCCCTACACGGAGTGCGTGCATTGATACGGTTTCCATTCCTTCCACTAGGCGCCATTTCTAAACAATGGCATAAACTATATTAGTTTATAAATCAAAATATATAATTCCATACTTGTAAGATACTTAACATAAATTGAACTATTTATGGATATAATACATAAAAAAGTTTTCTTTGAGAAAGTATATACTCCTAACCCTTCATAGTGGTTTATAATGAAAATGAGAATTATCCAAAGCATATCACCCGAGAGTGTCGTAACCAAGAGTGCAACAAGGCCCGTTGTTGTGCACCAGTTCCCGTTCGAGTCTAGCTCAAAGCGGTGTTTTCGGGTTTTACCCCTAGGTACATCTGTGCCAGAGCCGCCTCTACTTGCTCATATCCAGACAGGGATGTACTGCTCGGAAAACTCACAAAATCTCTAAAATACCAAAATTCTAGGAAGTTCATCTATACTAATCCTCAAAGTCTATGTTTGGGCTATGTGATCTAATTAGAGTTTATCTAAATCTAGCTTCTAAGGTTAGTACTAATCTGCCTCTGATACCAAATGTAACTCCCTGACCCCAGCTACCCAGAGCCGGTGCATTACTTCGTAACATTGGAATTATCACAAAAGATCAAGTCTCGAAAGACCGATTAGTTTAGTAGCGTTGGAAACACTAGATACATTCATAAATGTTACATTACATCACAAAGTGAAAAACTATAATAACATAGTCTCCATAGTCCAAACTTCTATCCTCTTCGGACTATCCCTACAGGTCATTCATAAAATACTTCTTCGCATCATGGAAAATATTAAAACATTGAAAGGGGTGAGCTCGGATTCTCAGTAAGGTTAACAATATAGAAAAAGCTTTCATAAATAAACATTAACATTTAAGGAAATGTATAACTAAAACAAAAGCCTTTTAAAATTGAACTTCAACATAATATGGCAAAAGTAAAATGAGATAATTCCATTCAGTTCTTCACATGTATATTCTACTGGTCGAATAATCACATGCAATATCAATAACCACTTTCATAATGATGGAATGCATAATTCCAGACTATCATAACCACGTAGCCAAGGCCTCGTTCCAAGACCACAAATAAGATTTTTTCAAGGCCTCGTGCCAAGACACTAGTTTGTCTCATGAGACCTTCTGATGCATTGAGGAGCCATAGCGGGCTCCACCCGTCACTTATTAAGTCCAATGCATTCCTCATATGAATAGGTTTAAACATGTCATAAACCATAGCATAATCGTATGACATAAAACATGCATAAAGGACACATAAAATTTCCACATTTCAATCACAAGACTATAAATACAACACATTGATATAATAAAAACGCTTTCAAAACCATTTTCAATACCAAAATAAAAGCAAGTTAAAACTTTCTATTTATTTTTCATAAAAAAAGTGATGGATTGTAGAGGAAGTCGAAACTCAAATAATGGTCACGGAGGCGGAGAAGTCGTTGTCGCCGCATAAGTACGGAAAGGAAAACATTCCTTTTTGTCGTTTAGTAAACTGTTTCGTATAAAAAAATTCCTTTTGAATAAACGTAAAAGTCAAAGGGGTTTATACACCGTATAAAAGAAAGTTGTGTATAAAATAAAATATGCCTCAATGAATAGAGACTGAGACGAAGTCCCATACAAAGATCATTTTTTAAATAAAATAGATATACTATGTGTATTCACTATAATTACACATAAATAAAGTACAAATACAATATATGACATAATAATATAATGACATAACTTGAAAATAGGATACTAACCCAATGAATGGAAATTGGGTTAAGAAATTCCCTTACCTCGTGTCTGACTTGACTCAACCGTTCTTTAACCTCCGGAATAATTAACTAGAGTTAATATATACCTTATTAAGAACCATTTTCAATTTCATTATCCTTATTATATCACTTATTACAATGATATGAACATTATGTAATTATTTAAGTTATTAACGGTCGTTTTGTCGATCTTTGGTACTTGAGTCAACAATAAACTTCTTATAATTACATTTTTTATGTGGTATAATATCCATTCATGATTTAGATGTCATATATATCTTATATATCCAGTATATACATTCATTTATAATATCACGTAACATTTAAGGTAAGAAATGAAATGCACCGTTCATGGAGACGGTAAGCCGTACGTACGCATGAACGCTACTTTAATTTCAATTTCATATTTAATGGAACTAAATCATTATGATATAAATGTATAATATAATTACAGTATAATATATAGTATAATACCATTTACTCCATCCTTTATACATCCCACATATGGCATTAACGATTCAAATCACTTTGAGGGGGCGGTAGTCCGCACTTCCTAAAATTCAATTATCGCGTTTTACCCATAATGGAAATCATAAAGTATGCCATAAATGAAAAATACAGAAGAATAAGGAAAACATAAACATAATATATATATCATATATGAAAATAGTGTCATCAAAATGGCCACCATTATAGGTGTTAAAAGAATTTGAACAATCATCGTTTCGTGAGGCAGTATTTCGGCACCCACAGAAACAGTATGTTATTTAACCATTAGACGATGGTGTGTGTAAGTGTAAACAAAATACTTATCATAAAAACATCCTAGTATATTTTAGATACTAGTTTTGTTACAAAAGAAAGGAATAAAAATAGTTTAGTGGGTTGGAGAAGAAAAATAAAACAAAACAACATTAGAGAAGACATTACCTCAAAATCGGGTAACTCTTTTTGATTTGAGCCAACGGCTTCCTTGAGATGAGTTCTGCCCAAAGGGATGATTCTAGGAGTAATAGGGGGAATTTGGGAGAGTATTTGGGCAGAGGTTGGCTGCTCCAAATGGCTTGAAGGTGTGAATAAGATGGGAGAGGTGGGGGCCTTTTATAAGTGGAGAGGAGGGGCTCTTTTGGAAAGATTGAAATGTTACATTATTACACAATGATTTTCGGATTCTAAAGGTCCTAAACTTATATAATTCGTGGATAAGGTGATAAGGGTTCGAAATATCCTCATACAATAGTCCTTGGACAAGTTTAAGCCTTGGATTTTGCATTATCTTTTCATTTTATCTAAATCGTTAAATAATGAGGTCATCGCTGCATCATAATGATGTCATAAATAATTTAATTTATTTAAGGTCTAAAAATTATAAAAAACTTCTATGATGTAGGAAATCGTTTTATCTTTTTAATGAATATTTATAGTCAAAATTGGGACTTGTTTAACCCCACTTAAAAACTGTTTTAGTAAAACAACTCATGTTTGTGTCAATTTAATTTTAACATTAAATAAATATATATTAATGTCATTTTCCAACCAAAGGGGCTCCATGGGGTCCCCAAGTTGACCCATGGGTTGTCTTGGTCGGCCATGACTCATCCAATAGATGTAGGACAAGTGTCATGCTCATCTCATATTATTAAAACATTGTTTGTACCTTAAACTACACTAATTACCTCTAATCGCGATTAAGAACTTAAAAGTTACTATTCACCAAAACATTATTTTAATCTCATTGAACCACATTTTACTTCTTAATGACAACCATGTATGTCGGATTTTTGAAAATCAAATCACAGAAGTGGTAATATTTCATTTTAACGAAAAATCAGTTTTTAACAACCACTTAGTGGTTTCACTATTCATAAAAAATTGAAGTTTTTCAGAATAAGGCCAAAATTTCACCCTAAGCTATAATTGATATTCCGAATTCAAAAATGATGTCTATTTTACAAAATTACATACATATAAGTTGCATTAATTAATTTTATAATTAATTCCCGCTGTTACAACAAATAGGGTGTTTTTAAGAAACAATTTATATCAAAAGATTGGCAATTGTTTATGTCCAATTTCAATGTTAAATTAATTCTAATGACCAACATTTGATAAAATGGTAAAAATATATTCTAATTATACTTTAAAACCACTAAATTTTATAATTTATCACAATAAATTATTTTGATTAAAAAAGTTGTTTTATGTATTTTTCACTATTCATCAAAAACTGGAAGTTTTTCAGAATAAGGCCAAAATTTCACCCTAAGCAATAATTGATATTTCGAATTAAAAAATGAAGTCCATTTTGAAATATAAAATTTCTATAATTTTAAAAAGTGGTTATTACTATTCATAACGGCTACATTGATTAGTCGCGGTGTTTTAGAACTCGAAGTTGCGTACAATGCAAGCTATTGTATTATTGAATGAGAAGTGTATCGTGGAATCTCCGGGTGTTACAATCAAGGTTTATGCATAAATTTATTTTTATCTTAATATTTTCATAATTATGTTTTTGAGACATAATTTAAAACTATTTCATACCACTATTAAAAAAATTGAAAATAATAACATAATTTGTAAACTATAAAGTTATAATTATCATTTGATGATAATTATTTTTCATCAAAATGGTGACCTTTCATTGAATAATAATAAAAAATAGTTTTTTGTAATACAATCATATAATTGAAAAAATTTATACAATTTGAATGAAAAATTATGAATTTAATTTTATTTAAAAATAAATGATGTTTTAATTTAAAATATTTAATATAAATAATAACATTTTAATAGTCATTTAAATTAGAGTTGGAATAAATTTATATTTTGGAATAATTTTTTTTTGAAAACTACCTTTATGTTTATATTGTTTCTCCACTTTACTTAATAAAAATAAACTCTAATGGGGAATTATTTATACGATATTTATATATTATATATCTATAACTATTAATATAATTTTATATAATTATTATTACTAGTAATGGAGTTAACATAATATCGTTTTATGCTTCAAAATTCATTTCTTCGTAATATTGTTTTCTGAAAGGTTTCACGGTTCATTTTTTATATTTAATTGTATAAATTATGTGAATTTAATATGATAAAATATATTTTATATTTTTAAATAGATTTGTTAGTAATACTAAATAACATCAACATAACATAATGTTATAATTAATAGAAATAATATTATAATAAATTACTGTGGATAATGTTAGAAAGATGATTGAAATGTTTTAATGATTTTTAATAAAATTAATTTTTCCCACATAAGGAATTTTTATATTATAAAATTCATTTCAAATTAACAATCATTCCGATTAAATTATATAATAATTCTTATTTTATTTTTGGCTTAATAGATAAATTATATATATTAAAAAATAATAGTTATTGGGTTAAAAAATGGTAAAAGTGAGTAATGTTTTAGGTTACGTGAATAAAATTTGTAAACAATGATTAATTTTTTTAGATTATCTCTTAATAGACATTATACACCCTTTACCCATTATTTTTAATTTTTTATGCACGTGGTTAGGGAGTGACTTCCCATTACTCAATATTTTTGTGTATTAAAAACAGCACTCATCTTAAATTATAAAATGGAATACCATATACTCACTTAATCGCTCATTTAAATATAATTTATTCAACCTAAACAAAAAAATAAATCCCCAAAACACTTATATAGATTTTGATGTTTTTTTAAATTTAGAATATTCAAACCTTGGAATCATTAATAATATATCCAAGGGAGATTTTCTATGAGAATTTAATTATCTTCACTATTGCCATGACCCGTCCTCAGGGCCCGTGTCGTGACTGCCCCAAGCATGCCTTCCATAGGCCATGGGCTAGCAACTAGCACTATAGGCGAATCTCTAACAAATGGGAAGGAATTGCCTTTAAACCTGTAACACACATAGTCTAAACAAAATAAGTGGAAGCAAAAGAGTACTAATATATAAAAGAAATGTTTGTTGAAAATAAGTGGGCAAGAATACAAACCCAACTGAAAACATGTACAAGTACAAGTTAAATGGAAAAACTGCTCATGGATCGGCCACTGGGGAATCCGACCTGAATGGTATGTACAAAAATCAAACAACTCATCCCTAAGGTACATCCCGTCTAGTCCAACTCTAATATTCCTCTCGTCCATCAACCTTAGCTTCAATCACTAATGATCATCATGTTCACAGAACATAACAAAGTTTGGGCAAAGCCCGTTTAGGGGTTAGTATAAAAATACTTAGTAGGGGACCCAGAGACCCCTGATGGTCTCCCCGAATCCCCAATGATATTCCAAAAAAGAATGATACAATCATGAAGTATCAACCAACCATACTTAGGTATATTATCATACATATACCTAAGTTACCAATCACTGACCGACTCCAACTATCAAGCCCAAGAACAACCCATTTGACAAATGATGTGAAGTCAATCATCTCAATGTTAACAAATGAAAGACAATACCTATCTCACACAGGTATACAACTCATATAGATGGGTGGATATGATTAGTTGTAGCCACTCCATCATCTCCTCTGTCGAACCCACGTAGGATCCTAGAACAGTATCTGCACTGTCAAACCCATTGAGGATCCCAGTAGATAAATCATTTATGTCAAACCCACAGAAGATCCTAGTATAGATGTAATCACTGTCGAACCCAGGGAGGATCCTAGTACATAATTCATCACTGTCGAACCCACAAAAGATCCCGGTGCAGTATTTTCGCTATTGAACCCACAGAGGATCCTGTCATCTCAGTCCCAGCCAGCCAAATGGTTCTCGCACACATCACACTTTATTCTTGGAGGGTCTGCACCTCGATCCATGTGTCGATACATAAACTACCACAATATCTAGATTTCATATATCCCAAAGTTTCGTCTCATCATATAGAACCCAACGCGACAGACGACGCGTCAATTGGACTCTCGGTTTGTGAGTTATTATCACTTCTGTTCCAAGAACATAGTTGGTTTTTAGGTTCAAACCAACAAGGCTATTCCCCAACTATGTACAAACCTCAACTGGGGTATGCTAAAAGATATGTCCTGCTCTAAGACTTCTATCACTGCAGACGATTCATCATTCAGACACCCATATCCTAAAATATAGATGAAATGGTGATTTCGGTTTAAACGAGTCTGAACAGGGGTCTGACCCGATGCAATGGAGTGGCCCGGCCCGATGACGTTCCGACCCGATGGTGGCTCAAACTGATGGTAGTCCATCCCGTAAGTGTAGCTCGGCCCGGTGGCGGCCCAACTCGCTGGGCGTGTGGTCCTGCTCGGCTGGCAGTGCAGCCTGGCCCAGCTTGCCGCGGGGCCCAGAAGCGTTCCGTGCTGCCTGGCCAAGCGGGCCGCTTGGCCTATTGGCTGGTCGTGTGGCTTGGACGGCTAGTTACGGCGGTCTGGCTACATGGCCCGACTGGCAGCGCGGCCCGACTAGCCACGCCGTGTGGCCCAGCTAGCCACTTCGTGGTGGGGGGGGGGTGGGTGCCACACCCCCCTACGACATCTGAATAAACCACATGACCCTTTAGGACATTCCTTGTGGAGCGCCGCCGGCAGACGGTTCAACCAGCCACCCTCCTTCCACCACTGAGGCCTTTGGCTGTAGTCCCTCTTCGGTGCAGTGTGACAGTTCCACAACCATTCTTCGTGGCCTGCCCTGGCCGTGGTTTCGCACCTCTGGCATGGTGCGATGCGATGGAACTGCGCCTCTTCCATCCGCCGCATCCCTCTTGGCCGCGGTTCTTCATCGGCGCAGTGTGATGACACCATGCCCTTCTAACTATCTGGTGGCCCTTGCGCCGCCGGCTTCTCTTGCGGTCCACCTCCATAATCATTAAAATAAGAACCAACGGAGGGAAGTCAGGCCGTGTTTGTTCGGCCCGCGTCCTCCAGATTGGGTGATAACAAATGGCCAACATTGAACCATAATAAAAGACGATGAATAATGATTTATTTTAATCAAAACAAACACCTACCTTTCTTGTCGGTGTCGTTTGATGGATTCGAGGGAAGGCAGCATCGTTCCTTCAACATCGGAAGAGGAAGAGAGGTACTCGTTGTTAGTGGACGGAGTTCGAAGGTGAAGAAGTTGAAGACGACGTCGGTGTTCCTCATGGGTGTCGCTTCCCTTTAAATTCCTCGTTTGAAGACGGAAGAAGACAGCGTCGAATTTTGATGGATAGAGCGTTCATCGTGTTGTTCATTAAGAGGATGAAGTTATCTCTCAAGGGTTCTCCAAAGCTCCACTAAAAAGAATTTCCAAATAAAATAACGGGTTAAGATAACACATTATTTTATTGTTGGAAAATGAATTCAATCCATTTCAGGTTTATTAATTAATTCCATTAATTAATTGGTGGTTTGGCACACATATGAGGGAAGGTGGAATGATTCAAAATAAATAAAGGGAGGGTTGGGTTCAATAAACTCAAGGGGAGTTTAAGATATTTCCTCCACTTTAATGAGGGGTTAATGGGGGTTCATGCTCATGTGGTAACCACCACATAATATCCTCCCAAGAGAGGTTATGAACGGTTGAGCCCCACCTCTAACCTCCCATTGGAGGAATAAACCGATACAATGAAAATAAAAGTAATACTTTTATTTTTGTTTAAGTTAATTAAAAAATACCATAAACTAACTTCAAACCTCATTAAAATGCCACTGCGGTGCTGGTCTCCTAAATAAATCACTGACGCTGTGAGTTCGACAGTGCCCTCATATTTCAATTTCGAGCACCAGTTCAATTGATATAAATTCCCGCTCGTACGTTTACTGAACATTCCTGATCAAAACTTCAAAAATTAATTCTGGGCACACCAGGCCTCGAAATCAAGTGCCGTCAGAAACTACGAACTCGTAAAAATCATATTAAATTAATAAAAAAATTCCCTAAAATTTTTGAGTCTTTATAACAATACTAGATCGTTTTTAATTATTCATTATCCAAAATCAATTATAAATTTAAAATTAAAATATAATAACTCAAGTATCTACAATATACTAAGATTTTAATACTTTTATGGGATAATATTTTTCCATGCACTTCTCCATAAAATGGGAAACAAATACATTTGAAAAGTGTATGATGGATTATGGATTATCAGAGTAAGGTAATTTGTTTCAATTGTTGACTCATATGGATAATGATAATAATATAAATAGTTATTATATATGATAAATATTATATGATGAAAATACCTAAAATAAATATATAATCAACGTCATTACCCATTCACCCATTGATAAAATGATATTTTCGCTCGTGCATAAGTATGGAATACCATCACCATGAAGTAATGCAATTCATTTTCAATGTCCAGTATTCAAGAATGGTTTTTAAATCAATCCAATTGATGAATATGATATTTATTACATTAATATCATTATAAATATTACATATAAATATCATATTCTTAAGTTCCAGAACATCTATGAAAAAATCACTAAAAAGGATGCACTTAATACCTGAAACAATTGAAATATTGATATATTATTAACAAATATGTGATAAAATGTTATAAGTGTATGGACTTGAAAATATAAATTATGAACCCTGTAATTGATACCATGTATGAAAAATAAAACATTGTGCATAAAGTAATATAATTTTATAAAATTATAAATATATTTACTATTTTATGTAAATAAAATATATATTTCTAATATTATAATGGAGGACACCCTGAGTTATCCTGCATTACATGTAAGAGTGACTTTCATTGATAAGTTCATTTATATGTAACACCATGTTTTACTATAAACCATTATATTATTAAATATTTTTATTTAATATAATAAGTAATAAACTGGGTGTCAAATTAGTTTTCAGGAGTAGTAATAACAAACTTATCCAAATTATTTTTTAAACATTATAAAATAAAATAATTGGGTGAAAATTAATTACAAATTAATATAAGATCCAATTGAATATAAAGAGGATATTTATAAAAACATATTGTCACAATGGCTTTTTATCATAATAAATTAAATTAATTAAAATAAATGATTGATATTAAGGGAATATAAACTCTATATTCAACCAATTTTTTTGATTTTTATCCAATATATTTTATAAGCATAAGATAATATCAAACCTAATATTACACTATGTTTTAATTATGGCATTTTTATCACCTTTTTATGTAGAACTAATTTAAAATCCAATTTATTGGCCTTTTATATATTTTTTATGTTATAATAAAGATAATATTTCAAATAAAAACATTAAAATTAGGTAAGGGTGAGTTTTTGGAAATTTTCTATATAGATTCATTGTTAATGAATATTGAAGATACCTAATTTTAATTCATAACAAATTTTGTCATTTGATTTATTTATTGGGGTAAATTAAATTATAAAATATTTTTAAAGTATAACTAGTTCTTGTTTCTAATAATTCATCCTTTATGTCATTGAAATAAATTTCACTTTGAAATTGACTATAAAAACATAATTTTTTTTTATTTTTTTACTTTAACAACCTTAATTTTCATATTTAATGTGTGATTTAATTAAAAATAATTTCCTCCAATTATATGATTGGAATTTGAAAAATACTTTTCCCTATTTAGATTCAAAAAAATATTTAATGTTTAATATTTTTTACATATTTTATGACCAAATATATTAGTGAATGTAATTAAAAATAATTACAATTATTAATGTAAAATTATAATTAATAAGGGACTAAACCTTAATATGAAGGGCCCAAATTATTTATACACTTGAACAATAGACATTGGATGGAAAAATTTCGACCAAATTCTCAATTTCAATGAAATTTTAAAATTATTTTATCCACTTTAAATATGAAATGAAATGTATGTTATTCCTTTTTTAAAATATTTCATGAGTGCCCCACCTCCTCCCCAATAAAAAGGCCTCCTAACATCCCCCTTCCTAATACATATCAAACCACATTGGCTTAAATAATATCTTCAAAAAATAGATCACCAAAATCCAATCACTAATCTTATAAGCCTCTCATTTTTCATAAATCATTCCATGGAATCCCTTTAGTAAAAACAATGTTGAGTTTCCTGATTAATAGGTATCATCTTCCATTAAGTTCATTAGTTTTATTTCAATTATCCACTCCTTATACTATTATTTATAAATGATGTTACAAAAACACAATAATCCTAAATATTAGTTAATATTTTTATTCCATGGTTTATTCCTAAAATTACACACACTTCTATCTAATTTATAACAAACATATTTTTTCTTTGTATGAAGAACTACTCCCTCAAGAAAGGAAGAATGTTAAATTCTCTGTTAAAAACATTCATTGTTGGAAATTATAAGGGAAAATATATTTATAAATTATATATATGATATTTATAATTTTATGGTAATTACTATTTCTTTAATAAGGCATATCAATATTCATTAAATTTTTTGCAAATGCAATAACATTGTTTGTGTAAGTGTCAACTACTCCCCCCACAAAGTGATGTGACTCGTTCATGCTTCACATGGAATGTATAATGGTTGATATTAATAAAAATATTTTGAATACATAATATATATGTGATAAAAGGATTATAATATAATTGTGTATCCTTTACATGTCATTCTTTTAATATGACAATGAAATGAAAGAAGTATTTATACATATGTTCAACCTACTCTCTCCAATAATGGTGCACTCATATGTAATGTTCATATATTATGAAAAATTATAAATACATATGTACATAATATATATAATAATTAAATCATCAAATAAATTTTGGATATGAGGAAATCATGATCTATTTAATAGTAACAACAAATGGCTTGTCAAAAAAAACATGATAAAATAGCTCAATTGACACCCAAAATATTTAAAATAATTAAATAGTATTTACATGAAGTTAATAAATTAATATTCGATGATTGTAAATTTTTTTATAAGAATTATTACATTTTAGTATTATTTAGTAACATATTTTAAACCACTATACATGATTATAAATATACGACAACTAAAACTAATATTAATCAGAGGGAATTTATTCTCAATTTTCAATCTATTGGGACATATTTGTAATTATTGACCAATTCATTTCTATTTCATGGATAAACATCATGTTAAAAATTTATGTTATGAATCTCCTTACTCTCATGAAATTCAATGTTTTATTTAATATTATTGCTTCGTATGGATTATGGTTTAAATGATTCATAGTGGTACAAGACATTTTAGAATGTGTAAATATGTTTTTCTTAAAGAATGATCTTAAATATTATCTTTTAAATCTCACTTTATTTGGTGATTTTTAAATTTTTGTTTAAAAAAATAATTTTTTAATCAATTATCCATCGAAATTTCCTTGAATATCCATATTTTCACACACCGAATATTATTATGGAATAATTTGTATATCATTTTACACACTGTGTTTCCTTTGATAATTATTTGACTAACAGAGGAATTATTGATAAATATGTATCTGTTTTCTATATGGATATATGATTACAATGAATATATCGTATTAATTACATCATTTATTTGATAGCTGGGGATTTTTTGTATTATAGACATGGGTGGGTCTTGGTTATAGATATCCCCTTAATTCATCAGTAGTCTCATAAGATGAATTAGTTGGTTAAATAATAATTGTTTAAACTACCTTGAGAATAAATCTTGATGGTATAGTGGTTCATGTGTGTGATATATAATTACCAATATTGATGAATTTTATTTATTTTAGTTTTCACTTTTATAGAAATGTTTTTTGTTCAAAAATATATAGAATAATTTTATTTATAAACCATTTCTTAAATGGAATGGGTGATCAGTTTATTATATTTCCATATCGATATTACATTTTCAAGTTATTTAAACGGAATGTGCTATAATATATATTCCTTACCATTTATTCGAATTTATTAATTATTCATTCCAGTTTTCACACCCTTACTAATAATTTGTTCTCACCATTATTATGTGTACAATCATTAGGTTATGAAGAAAAAATGATTTAATAAACATTGAAGGTTTATTTTTTTCATTTAATTTATAATAATGTTTTCATTTCAAATTTCACAATGTGTTATGGGGTTCAGATATATAATCATTCTTTCCAAGACTACTAAATTGATCAGTCCTTTAGGATTGGATTACTTATAATCATTACAATGTAATAATATAATGGATGGACTCTAGGATTCAATGATCACGAAGTTAAATTAGATATAAAAGTGAGTTTAGCATCATCCTTAGAAACAATATTTATAATACATATATTATAGAGCCCAATCCTGAGGTATATTTTGATGAGATGTATAAAATAACATATAAAGAATTTGGTAAAGTATAAATTATTTGTTTGTTCCTAGAAATAATAAACTATTAAGATAATTCATGTGGATGTGGTTCTAGAACATATACACCATGGATTAACTAATCTAAAAAATGTGAGAAACTCTTGACTCGGTGTAACCCGGTTCATGAAAATGGGCCTTACTGTGCACCTAGTTTATAAAATACATGGGATAAGCTTAGGATAGTTCAAATTTTCTTTAACTACAATTATGATAGATTTATAATTAATGATATCCAAATAGAATAAATGTTTATAATTATGAGATTAGTTGTTCATACATTTTATAATTTATTTTATACCATATTTAGAGTATCAAAAAGATCATAATTTTATGTGCTAATAAAATAATTTCCATTGTTTACAAATGGTGCATGGTAGGAAGAATGGTTTCATTAATCGTGGTAAATGTTTGTATTTCCATGTAGAGAAAAATAATATAGTTGGTATTGAAACAGAGAATCTTATGAAAGTATTAAGGCAACATAATCTGATTATGGCACATAAAATTTCCTAAATGGAGAAAAATTTCCCACCTCGAGTTTCTCGGATGTTGAATCAGATTTTGCGATATAAGACCCCATCAATTAGTGGGACTATTAATCCAATGGAATAAGATAAATGGTTGTGTATTTAAATAATAAATTCCTTGAAATGTGATTTGGTGAAAAAAATGGTCACACTTTCAATATATTGTCTGAACGGAACATCAGATCAGTAGTGGTCTTTTATGTAGAAAATAAGAAAGGAGAATGAAATATAACTCAAGGAATGGAAAAAATTTAAGGATAATTTATTTAATAAAAACATTCATCGAGATCAAAAATTTGAGATGAAGGATAAGATCCTTAGATTAATGTAAAAGGAAGTAGTGAGTCTTAAGGGGTATGATAATACCCTTACATGGATGGTTAAGAAATACACCAATTATATATGTGATACCGAGTGAACGAACGACCACTTCATTGAAGGTATTATGAAAAATATCTGGTGGGAACCCATTTCTCTGAATTTCTTATCATACAAAACAAATAGTTTCATATGCCCTTAAATGAGATATGTAATTTTCAAGAATAAATCTATTCAATGGAAACCAAATGATGGAGAACGAATCTGAGAACCGTGGAAATTTTAAAGAGTCATATAAGAGGGGAATAAGGATTTTCCCACATGTGATAATTATAGGAAGAATCATCGAGGTAAAATCTTGATGGGAATGATTATTTGTTATAAGGATGGTGACATGGGACACCATTATAAATAATGTAAAATGAAAAATAAAATGGGTTTTGTTTAGTGGTTCGACTAGATGGATATTGGGAACTATGAAAATGGGTTCTCCAAGATTAACTAGAAAATATCTCATAAGATGTTAATGGATCAAGGTCAAAGATATGTGATCTACAATATTATAATAGAATGATTAAAGGTCATTTTTTATTTAAAAATTAATTTGTTAAAGTATATCAATTATTATTTTATCATCATAAGAATTATTAAATATGTACAGATTCTAATTTAGTACATTATACATAAATATTTGTGATCTGGTGGTGAATAGTACTAATTAATGTTATTTAGTATATGTCTAATATCTTTAGATATCATATTATTTAGGGAATGAAAACCCTAAATTAGTTCCTAATGATGAGATAATGATAAAGCAATTATCAATTTGAAATAGTTCTAACTACCTTTAAATTTATTAATGACTTATCGACAAATATTATATGCAATCATTTATGGATTTTAAAACAATTTTGGATTTATGTAATATATCCAATTACAAGCTTCTTACTTAAAGAATAAGGAACAATAAATTTTCACAATTTGTTTTTATGCTGATACTAGGTATAACTATATTTCAAGAGGATACATGATGATTTTATTTGATTTTTTGGAATGTGAAAATGTAGAGAACCTTCATATTGATTAAATGCTAAAGACATGATAATTTTAATAGTTAGTGAGATTATTTCTAAAGTGTTTTATCATAATCTTTCGGAATATAGACCATTTAAGAAAAGGTTTCCATTGATATTTGGATAAGGTTTTAGAAGTTAATAAATTAATTAAATATGTATAGAAAACTGTGATAAGAAAATAAATATGAAATTAGAAATCACAACTAGATAACAAGATTCTTTTTTTGAACTAGGAAATATATATATTTTTATATTTAGTGAAATAGTTCCTAAAATGTAGAAAAAATGGCCTTGAAAAAAATTAAGTCTAATAATCATCATTTTTCAGATTTAATGTAATTTATTTACATATATATATATTACGGCTTTGTGGTCATAATAATTCATCTGAGCATGTTCTATAGCACTCTCCATAAAAAAGTGGTTGTTATATTTTTTTTCTATATCAATGTTTCTATTTTCCAACAATTTTCCCTTATAATGAAACCAAATTTTTTTACCATTGTACATTCATTATCCTATTATTAAGATGAATAGTTATTAAATATATTTATGACGTCAGTATTTCATCAATAGTTTATTTTGAAATATCAATCCCTCAATTACGATGATTGGCATCAAATTTCAGGGATACAATTTAATGAAGCTCTGGAGAATGTAATGCCAGTAAAATATAATATGGGACCCATGTATTCAATATTTTGTATTGAACATGATACCATGTGTATAATGGAATATAATAAGTCATTAATTTATAGTATATTTTATATTTAAAATAAATTCTACTTTTATTTATAGCTTTAAATTCACAAATCATTGAGTTAGCAAGCATTACATGTATAAGTGACTTTCTTAAATAGCTTGTGTTGCATGGAAAACTGAGTTTTATCAAAAAAAAATTATTTAATATAATAAGTTATAAAATAAGAACTAAATTTTTAGTTATAGATACTATTAACTATTTTTTGGAATACAATTTAAAAAATATAAAATAAAGTATTTATTTACTCTTTATTTAGAAATGAATATAAGGAAAAATTGAATAAAAAGTGAATATTTTTATACAAAACTATTTCAATGGTCACCACGTTTTTTTTCATAATAAATAAAGTAAATAAAAATTATTGAGTTTTATTATTTATATAAATATATATTTTTTGTCATATCAAATATGTGTGACCTTAATACAATATATTTGACAAGCATAAGACTATAACAAACTAAATATTACAGTAAATTTTTTAAAATCATTTTTATAACCATTAAATGGGGGACATAAATTAAATATATTTTTTTGAACTTATATAGACTATATATTAAAATATACATAATATTTTAATGAAAAAATTAAAATTAGGTTTGGGAGAATTATTGGTGTTTTTCCACATGGTTTTTATTTTTAGTGAATAAAAACATATGAAATTTCAGTTAAAAATGTATTTTTATTATAATAATTTTATAAATTAAAATTAAAATTTAATTTTTATTAAATATATTAGAAAATATTTTTTTTATTTATCCATTTTTTGGCATTTTTATTAATTTAAAATTTAAATTGGAAATAAAAATAGAAAATGATTTTGAATTTTTTTTAATTAAGAACCCACATTGTCATCATATATGCATGAATAAATTGAAAATAATTTATTCCTCTTATGTAATTGGAATATGGATAAAATAAATCCATATTTTTAATCATCATAATTTATAATGTAAAATAATTTAAACGTAGTATTTGACCAAAAAATATTAGGGAATGTACATAAATTAAATTTTGATGATTAATGGAAAATTAAGATTAATTGGAGACTAAAACATAATCTTAAGGGCACAAATAACCGAGAAAGAAATCCAAGATTCATTGTATGTTAATATATAGACAATATACTCCCTTTAATTGAACTGGGACTATTATTGGAGACACTATCAATGTCAAAAAATGTGTATGTAATTTCTTTTCTCAAAATGTTACTAGAGTGTAACTCCTCCACATCTATAAAAATGCATCATCTCATCCCACTATCTCAAAAATATCAAACCAGATTATTTAAAACATGATATACCAAAAATATCTTCTCATAATCCAAACAAAAAACATATACACCTCAACATGTTCAAAATTCATTCTAGGGAATCCATTTGGTGAGAACAAAAAGGAGATACCCGATTAATAGGTAACATCTTTCATTATGTTCTTTAGTTTTATTTCCATTCTCCACCCCCTCACCTATTAAACATAAATTATTTAATTTAAAGAATATATCATTAATATAATCGTATCTATTTAATAAAAATTTTCATCCAACACTAACATACACATATATATAAGGTGTTACAAACATATTGTTCCTGTGTATGGACAACTACGGCCTCATGAAATGATGATTGCTCATTTTTTACCAAATATAATTGATGGAAATTATAATGATATATATATATGATATTTATTATATTCATAATTACATTATACTTATATAATTCTTCTATAAAACATACATATATACATTTCATTTTGTGTCAATGCGATAACATTTTTTGTGGAAGTGTGGACTACCGACCCTCAAAACGAGGTGACTTTTTCACTTGATACATGGAATGTATAAAAGATGGGATTAATAAAACTATGTAACATATATAACATATATATATGACACTAAAATTATATGATAAATATCTATCATTTCCTTCTTATTCTTTTCATACATAAATAAAATTAAATCACAATTCATGCACATGTATGACCTACCATCTGTGCAGGCAGTGCACTTAATTTGTAATCTAAAAATATTAGGGATAATTATAAATATATGTTTATTGAATATATAAAATAATTAAATCATGATGTAAATTCAGGATATTATTATATCATCATCAATATAAAAGTAACAAAAAATGACTAGTCAAATATACCTGAGAAAACAAGGCAATTAACACCTAAAATAGTAAAATTAAATATTGTTTACTAACAGGTAATAAAATATTATAATAATTTAATATATGATATTATAAACATTATTATGGTTATTATATTATTTTTAACATATTTTAAACCACTATACAAAAGAATAAAGGTTACATAACGAAAATGACAATTATGGTAATAGAATTTTGTCTCAGTTTAAATTCCATAAAGTAATATTTTTTATTATACGCCAATTCACTTTTATTTAGTGTATATACTATGTTATTAAATTTATATAATTAACCTCTTTACTCTCATGATATTCTATTTTAAATTTACTATTATTCAATCATGGGGATTTCGATTTAAATCATTTAATGTGTTGTGGGAAACTTTGAAATTCTTAGAATCCATTATCCTAAATGATATTCTTAATGATTATATTTGAAATATCACTTATTTTTTTAATTAGAAAGATTCATTGAAGCAATAATACTGTTTTAATCAATTTTAAATGTTAATTTATTTCAAAATATATATTTTCATTGAATAATAGTTTAATTTCCAAAACCATATATCTTTTTACATACGATGTTTACATTGATAGTTATTTGATTAATTTGGGAATTAATGATAAATTGTTATCCATTATTCAATATTGATATTTGATAATAATTCATATTTATTATTAATTACATAATTTCTTCGATATATGAGTAATTATTTGATCTTCTAGATAGGGGTGAGGCATGATTATAATTTTTCTATTAATGCATCGATAGTCTCATTAGACAAATCGGTTGAATAGATCAGAATAGATTAATCTATCTTGATAATAGATATTGATGGTATAGTGCGTCATGTTTTAGATACATCAATTATAATATTTAAAAATTTAATTCAATTTAAAAATGATTTTTATATATTACATATTTCATTATCATATATATGTATCTATTTCATTTTATGTTTATTACTTGAAAGGTTTTTTTTATTTTTTACCTTTCCCTATTGATATTTCCTTATATAGTTATTTGAATATAGTGTTATATAAAAAACTTTAGTTCCCATTTATTCTAATAAATTCATTAGTACATTAATTTTACATACCCTTATTGATCATTTGATCTCACCATTATTATGTTTTATTTCCCCATGTTATGAAGAATAAATCATTGAATAACAGTTCAGGGATGATATTTATTTCTTTTTTTTGTATCATGTTTTTATTTTCATTTTCATAATTTAATATTTGAATCATATATGTAATTTTACATTCAGTGATTGATAAGAGTCCATTTCATTGGTTTTTTATTCATTTTAATAATGCAAATATCATAAAAAATGCACCAACGCTAGGATTTTGGGGTCAGGGTGTTTTAATAAGAAGAATATATATGAAATTTTTTATATGAATATGGTAATTTTTTAAATTTGTAAATTTTTAAAAATAATTATACAAGATTATAAGTCATGATAAAGAATAAGGAAATGTGATGTAAGGAATTTTTTCTCAATTTACATTCAATGAGTTAGATTTCAATTTTATGAACATAATTTATTTTATATGGTGTATGTAAATCCCTATTAACATATAATGTCATTAATAATTAATAAGAAAATTTATCATAATTTTAAATAACATTCTCATCAACCTAGGGGATTTTACTTAAAATCTACAATGTTGTAAGGAATATCGTAGCTCGATTTATTTTCATTTAGGTTATATAAAATATTCATTGTCATTTATATTACATTATTATTTGTGTAATGAAAATTTATTATTTTATAATTTATTTAGAAATTTTTATTTTAAATTTACATTTTTTCACACTTAATAAAATCTTTCATTAACTCTCTCATTAAAATTATGATATTTGCTAACATTTATTTTGAAGATATCATTTTTTTAGTATTATTTATTCTTCATTTTTAATTAATAAAAATTATTTGATCATTTCACTATAAAACCATTTAAATTTATTATTCCCATTTTATTCCTGAAACATTTTAGTTTTATTACCAACAACCTCGATTTGTACATTAATTTTTGGATTTTTTTAATAAAATACTACTTTATTTTTCTCTTCAGTTAGAAGTAATTTTTTCATCCATAACCATATTTTAAATATACTCAATATTTATTTAATAATATTTAGTGATTTATTTGATACAATTTTACCGATGTTTTTATTCTAAAAAAAGGTTTAAAATGAATATTCCCATCATATTTTATGAGGATCTTTTTTTCTTCTCTATAAAAAAAATGAGTGGAAAATTTATAATAACATACTAGACATGTATGTAATTTTATAATTATATTAAATTATTATTGTTTTCGTTGTTTATTTTTAATTTTAATTTCTTTATTTTAATGAATTTTCTGAAATATTCAAGATATTTCTATTTTTTACATGTTATTTCAAAAGTGAAACTAAAATTTTAAAATGATTTTCTTAATGAATATTTTGTAGGAATTCAATTTATCAGTAAAAAAACCATTTTCCTTACATGTACTCTCTTATGGGTATGTTATAATGATATAATCCTTAATATCTCACTATATGGTTTTTGTTTAGTTTTATTAGGTAATATATTTATATACACTTTCTTAATTAATTTCGCGGTTGTTAATCATATTTTGAATAAACCACATTCTTATGATCATTAGAAATAAAATTTCAAATAATTATACATGTATTTTATAGTAGATATAATTATTTATTTAATTGTAAAAAAATAGCATACATTTTTTACTAAGAATGTTTTTAAGATTAATTAGGTAAAATTATTAAAAATCATTATTCTCTAATTAATGTAGATAATTACGGATAATGAATTATTTTCATTTATTAAATGAATCACTTGATATAAGAGTAATGAATTGGAAAAATATGTATGAGTGGGCCTATAATTAAATATCCCCTCAAAGGATCAATATGTCTCTTGAGACAAATTATTAATCATTCATTGAATGTGATTACGATGTATTTATATACAAAGAATAAACAATATAAGTGAGAAATCATGAATTTATTTTTATCATGATATTTTAGATCAGGACATCCAATATTAAGAATTGACTTCATTGATAATTTATTTATTATTATCTTTGAGGTTGGCAGATTCATGTTATCCTTGGATTATCACCATGATCAAATTATTATTTATATGTAAATATCTGATCATCCTTTATTCTTATGTTATTTTTCTTAACTCTAATTAGGTTTCTTATATTTCTTGTATTTTATTTTATTTTCCTTGACATATTTATTTTAAATGTTTGGTCCATGATATCATTCAATTTAAATAACCCTTAATGATCATATAATGTCACAGATATTTTATTAAATTCCCCTATGATATGTTGATGGAATATTTTAATGTATTTTTGGATGATGAATATATAATTTCCCTATGTTGTATATTATTAAAAATGTAATGTGATATTCAGGTGTGTATCAACATTACCAAGACTATTAAACTATTTAGAAATTTTTTATATAATTCTTTGTATCTAGTGTCAATGTAATATTGTAACCAATTACTATAAGCTACATGAGTTGGGGTATTTACTCATTAGCATTCTTAACAATTATAAAACCTCTACCCTCATTTGATTAATTTTTATGGATAAAAATATCTACCCAACATTGGGTAATTTAAACCAAGTCTAGTCAATAACCTCTTCTTTTACCCTTTAAGGCATTATTCTCATTCATTAGTCAAGAAAAAAATCACTTACTTTTGAGTTGTCTTGGTCACCAGGCATGAAAATTAATAGAATTTCCATACCAATAAATAATATTAACCACATAATCCATGAAAACTGTATATCACATCATATTTATTTTCTATCACATGTTCATCTTGTATGAGTACCCAACCTCATCACTTTTTATTATAATCTTATAAATAAAAAACCATTTCCGTATATTTTTAATTTCAGCATATGTGTAATGGTTTTATTGTTATCAAACCCAATAAGGATCACTTTTCATTCATTTTTAGAGAAAAACATCACTTTTTTTGAGTTATATTGGTAAGTTTGACTGAATATAATTATTTTTTTTATAAAAATAAATAACAGAATACATCCAATTCTTTGAAACCAGATATCACTTTCAGAGATTTTGGTCTAGGATACGTTTTAATTGCCAATATTTTTTTATGTATTGATAGAAATTTCATCACATAGTGATTAAATTCCAAAGTAATTATAATATATCACGCACAAAAATAATTTACTATATTACACATATATATTTTCCTTTTACATGGTCTCTAGTATAATATTTAGATACTCCCCATGTTCGACCATAATTTTTGAGAAGATGGTAGTTTCATCTAAAATATCTACAAATATTTTATCTATGAAATCGAAAATACATTATTCATTTTGTCTATGATGATATATAGAGAATTATTCTGTCTAAGTAGAATCAATATGATTTATTAGTGACCATACCTTTTTCAAAATGAAGTAATTGGTATGTCCTCCTACATTAACATTACTTAGTAACATACCAACCGAAGATCCTCCATATAGATGCAATGTGATCCATGAAGTCTTTTGGATAATTCATTAATCCATGTAAGATGATATAAAATTTTTATTCTTATATTTTGTAGATCACAATAATCAATTTAATAGTGCATTGACCCATTCTTATACTGGCCATTGTGGATCGGTGAACCATATGTTGAACAACTTTGGTTTAAGAACATTTTATCTTGATTATCCTAAATTTTATTCTTAATTTATTCATTCACAATAATGGTAATTATATATAGAGTCTTGGAAATTAAAAAATAATTGTTTATAAGATCAATTAACAATTCAGCATCATGACTTGGGGGAAGAAAATGTAATTCATCGACAAAGAAATCCAAAAATTCCATAACAATGGATATGTAATCAACAATGATTTTTCTTTAGTATATGTCATTTGATCTATATATACATTCTATAAAGTATTAATATCAATGTTTGATATGATTATTCCAAGGTTAATTCATCTTCCTCCTTTAACATTTTTATAATTATAGGGTAATTTTTATTAAGGAGGGTGATTTCCTTCCCTTAGTTTCTTTTGTTTTCCCTACACAATGAAAGCTAATATATACCCATAATTGTAAAAAACTATACTAATGGGACAATCAAAATGTTAACAAAAAAATTGTTCTTTTAAATATGGGTAGGAGGATTTTATTTACTTGGGATGGAATAATTTTCCCATTTTCTTTTTTCACGAATAACCCCACTTCAATTTTTTTATGCTACTTTTATTTTTATTAAAAAATTGAATTATAAGAAAGAATTTGTAACACTAAATTAAAATTCTAAATTTACATCTTTGAATGAATCACTATTG
>CAUJRU010002037.1:0-96933 GCA_963277665.1 Viscum album
ACTATGTTGTCGAGGTTTATTTAATATAGTCTCCAGATCATTCAATTGATTGGAACATTGTGTGGATTTAACCACCAAATCATCCACATAGCATTAAACAGATTTCCCTAAGAAGGGATTGATGATATGGTCCATGGCACGTTGGTATGTTGCACGAGCATTCTTTAAGACAAAGGGAATTACCTGATAGAATACACACCTTGAGGGGCTCTAAAGGATGTAGATTATTCATCCTTTGGGGTCATATGATTTTGATTATTCCTATAGTAACCATACATGAAATAAAGATCTATATAGCTAGTTGTTTCATTCATTAAAAGATCTGTAATCGGAATTGGAAAATCATCTTTAAGAAAATTCCAAGTAAGATATCTGAAATCAAGGCTAACTCAGTTTTCCCCATTCTTCTTTTTCACTATAAAAATGTTTTCCATCCATTTGAGATATTGAACATCCATAAAAATTTTATCCTTTCAAAGCTTATCAACTTCAACTTTAACTTTAGAAGCATGTGTTGGGTGAGTTCTTCTATCTACCTTCTTGAATCCTTGATGTTATTCTAGAAAACCCAAATGATGAGTGGCTACATCAAGATTATGAACTGGAATTTTTGTATAATTTCAAGAAAATATATCATGATGTTGCTTTAGAATAGAAGTATACACATCTTTCTCTTCAAAGGTCATGGATGCACTAATTAGTGTGGGGTGTGGATCTTTTTTTGTACCCAGATTTATTTCTCTAAGCTCATCCATTGCGGTTAAGACACCTTCCTCAAATACAGGAGGAGGATCTCTGAGATATTTCTCTTCTTCTTCATTATGTGTTACTTCTTCTATTTCTACATGCATAGTAGATGAAGAGGCAAAACATCCAGAGATAAGGGAGGTGTTAATATTTGATCATTCTAAAGAATTGTCCACCATATCTGACCCTAAGGATGATGACAGGTCTTCCTGTGGTAATAAAGAGGAGATGATGGATTGGGAATCAACATCTTTTTCTTCCTCTACCATTTCTAAAACATCTTATACTATTATTGTTAATGTAGAGGCTTATTGTCATTGAACAGATGATATGAATACATCTCAATTTAGGCTTCCATCTCTACTGGGTGAATCAATTATTTCTCCAAAGCTGTCAGTCTCAATTGCTGCAATTGACATTATGGAAGTTATTTGAAAAGTTCTTGGATTTGGTTTTACCCTTTCAATTTTATTTATGGGTAGCACATAATATGTACTCAAATGTATTAATGGGCTCAATGTGATCTTTTACAGTCTATTCAAATCATTAACTCTTGTTATCTTCTTTATAATGGACCTCATTCATTTTGTGTGATAAGAATATGCCTCAATATATAGAGTTTCACATGTTTTAAATGGACCCTTTTCACCATACAATGTCCCGATTTGACCATTGAAACTATACTTAAGACATTTATGGTATGACGAAGGTATGACTTCAAGTTGATTTAACTATGGCCTTCTAAGTAGAATGTTGAAGGTTGTGTCCTAAAGAACAACCATGAAATCTAAATTAGACATAAGATCTCCAAACTGAGTTCTGAGTGTAATCTTGCCCAAAGATTCTTACTCATTCTTGTCATATCGTTGAAACATTAATTTGGAAGGAGATAAGTCATATTTAGTCAGACCCATTCATTGATGTTTATGAACATGAATGAGGTTGGCTCCAGAGCCATTATCAATAAAGGCTCATCGGATTTCTATTTTATTGACCTTTATAGATAAATACAAGGGGATGATATGTCCCTGTACAACATCATGTTCATCTAAATATGCAAAAGATATGACTGAATGACATTCTAGAGAATCAATCTCTATATGATAAACATCAGCAGTAACAACATCAGTTTCAAACTCTTGAGGACTTGACAAAGCCTCAATAAGTGCTTCTCGATGATATTTAGATAGATACAAGGCAATGAAAATTGATAAATTGGCTGATACATGGTCCAGATGATCCAATACGTTATAATTTTGATCTAGATATTTGTGTCTACCAACATGGAACTGTGGGTTTTAAGGAGTCTTAGAAGTTGATGCTTCAAATGTAAATGTACCCTGTTTTGGGGCTGAAGCTGAAAATACTCTAGAATTTGGTAGATTAGACTGACTAGGTCAATATACTAGCTGAGAAATAATCATATCAGAACTGAACATGTCTTGCATGGAAGAAACTCCTTTTTCTTTTTGAGATAGCTGAAGGGCTTTTCCACAAGTTTCTTCCACATACACAGTTCGAGTAGGGGTTGAGTTAAAATGGTGTTTTCTATAATTTCTAGATCTTCCCTTGTATCATCGACCTTGGAATCTTCCTTTAGGGACCCGATTAACTACAAAAAACTCATGATCATTATACACAAACTCACCATTGGCATAAGGATCTGTTAATTGGATGACATTGATGGAACAAAAGATCAAATTTTTTTTAATGAAGATTTTTCTTGATAAGTTAGTTATGGTTGTGCCATTTGGCAGGACGGTGCCTGTGCTTTTGAAACAAATGGCCTGAAATATGCCAGGCCCAAGGACATCTTTGGGCCTGACACAAGCTTGTCTTTATCTGACTAATATTTTTTCATCTGATCACCTCATTCCCTTGAGGATAGACCTTTTGATGAGGGTGGTTTTACTGTGGCAGAATTGGCCGAAGACACAATCAGTTGTTTCAATTGTGTTCATAGAATGTCGTGAGTTGGGTTGATTATTTTCTTGATCATCCAATAATCATATGTCCTCACATTTTTACTTTTAACTATCTTACATTCACCTTCTTCTACGGGTTAAGTAGTAGTACCATACTCTACTTGAGCAGAAGAAATTTCAGTTTTAGTTTTCTGGAGTCTACCATTTTTTTCGAAGAGTGCCTTGAAAAGAAAACACTCTTCAATGGGATGCCCAAACATCAGGTGAAAGGGACAATAATTCAGAATATCTTAATCTCCTTCTTTTTTTGGTTTCTTTGGCCTTGGCACCTAAACCAATTTGTTTTTAGAGTTGAGATGAAGTAACCCAGATCTTTTTCATTATGGAAGGAATAAACATTCTTTATTAATTCCAAAAACTATTTCCACCTTTGATATCATTGATCATCTTGACGAGACGATCATTAATGTTGATTCTCTGCAAAAAGATCCCTTTGACACGATGAATGACTTGATGTAGAAGCAGGTACATGAGATTTCTTGAGAGTAAAAGTAGAAACTTCTACTTTCCATGTTCTATTTCCCAGAACTGATGGAATTACACGTTTTTAGACTTAGTCACTATAATATAATATTCCGTCTGTTGATCAATTGAAGTATGTTCTTGAAACCCTTCTGTGTATTTTACTAGGATCGCACTACTACAAATACGAGCATTGACAGTGCTAAAAATGAGCTTTAACAGCGCTAAAAAAGCGCTGTAAAACTCGATGCTGATAAAAAGGAGTACCCATTTTCAGTGCTTACTAAGAGCTCATAAATGAATCCTTTATCAGTGCTAAACACGCGCTGATAATGGTCGAAATTATCAATGCTAAAAGAGAACTGATAAAACAACCCTTTATCAGTGCTAAAAGAGAATTGATAAATGAGTGTTTTATCAGCACTCCTTTAGTGCTAATAAACATATCCTTTATCAGTGCTTTTTTAGTGCTGATAAATGCCCTCTCTGCTGTAATGAAATCATCTGCAGCAGCACACCCGAACACCAGCAAAAAAAAATCAACATCTCAATAAGCTAATTAAAGCAAGTATAACCATACAAAATAATCTCATAAATCATAAGCTAATTAGACCATGTATACCCATACAACAAGTATACCCGTACACCATTAACACATAATTAATAAGATAATTAAGTACATAAAGAATTCAATTCAGAATTCAGGGGGTTGGGGGCTGTTCAAGGGTTTGGGGTGGCTGTCCAAGGGGGGTAGGGGGTGTCTGGGGGCTTTCCAGGGGTTGGGCTAGTGTCCAAGGTGTCGAGGGGTCTTTACAGGGGGGTGGGGGTATCTAGAGGGGTGGGGGTGTCCAGGGGTTGGATTGGTGTCCAGGGGGTGGGGCGGTCCAGGGGGTGGATTGGTGTCCGAGGGGGGGGGGCCTTCCAGGGGGTGGGCTGCTGTCCAAGGTGTTGGGGGGGCTTTATTGGGGGTGGGGGTGTCCAGAGGGGTGGATTGGTGTCCAGGGGTGGATTGGTGTCTGGGGGGGGATTTCTAGGGGGTGGACTAGTGTCCAAGGTGTCGGAGGGCTTTAGAGGGGGTGGGGGTGTCCAGAGGAGTGGGGGTGGATTGGTGTCCAGGGGGTGGGGGCGGTCCAGGGGTGGATTGGGGTATGGGTGGTGGGGGTTCTAGGGGTGTGGGCTGGTGTCCAAGGTGTCAGGGGGCTTTACAGGGGGTGGGGGTGTCCAGAGGGTTGGGGGTGTCCGGGGGGTGGATTGGTGTCCAGGGGGTGGGGGGCGGTCCAGGGGGTTGGCGGGGTTGACTCGTACACGTCACCAAGGACCCTTGGATAGTTCTTATAAAATATCAAGGCAATCTGACTGCGTTTGGTTGGATTTTCAAAGGTCAGTTGTTGTTTTCAATTAAAAATGTGTCCATTTTAAACTAAAGAGAGACCTTTTGAGTGATATCGGTCACACCATGCCTCAGATTGAGGTGGGATTGACTCATAAACATCACAAAGGACCCATAGATCGTTCTCCTAAAGGATCAACACAATCTGAATGCCGTTGTCCAGATTTCCGCAGGTCAGTAGTTTTTTCACTTAAAATCGTGTTTATTTTAAACAAAAGGGAGACACTTTGAGTGGTACTGGCCACACAATGCCTCTGATTCTGGAAGGGATGGCTCGTGCACGTCACCAAGGACACTTTAATCGTTCTTATAAATGATCAAGGAAATATGAATGCATTTGAATAGATTTTCATAGTTTATCTTTTGTTTTCAATTAAATTCGTGTCCATTTTAAACAAAATAGAGCCCCTTTTAGTGATAGCAGTCAAACCATGCCTTGGTTTGAGGCAAGGTTGACTCTTACACATCACAAAGGAATAGTGGATCTTTCTCATAAAGGATCAATACAATCCGAATGTGTTTGGTCAGATTTCCGTAGGTCATTTGTTGTTTTCACTTAAAATCATGTCCATTTTAAACAAAAGAGAGACCCTTTGAGTGATAGAGGTTACAATGCACCTTGGATTGATGTGGGGTTGAAATTTTCCCATCACAACGGACCTTTGGATCATTATCCTAAAGGATTAACACAATCTGAATGTGTTTGGTCAGATTTTCGTAGGTCAGTTGTTGTTTTCACTTAAAATCGTGTCCATTTTAAACCAAAGAGAGACCCTTTGAGTGGTACCAGCCACACCGTGCCTCTGATTGAGGCTAGGATGACTCTTACACATCACCAAGGACCCTTGAGTTGTTATTATAAAATATCAAGGCAATCCGACTGCGTTTGGTCTGATTTTCATAGGTCAGTTGTTGTTTTCAATTAAAGTGGTGTCCATTTTAAACAAAAGAGAGACCCATTGAGGATAGTGGCCATACCGTGCCTTGGATTGAGGTTGGGTTGACTTTTACATGACACAAAGGACCCATGTATAGTTCTCCTAAAATATCAACACAATCCGAATGCGTTTGGTCAGATTTTCATAGGTCAGTTGTTGTTTTAGCTTAAAATCGTGTCCATTTTAAACAAACAAGAGAAACTTTGAGTGGTACTAGCCACACTGTGCCTCCTATTGAGGATGGGATGTCTATTAATCGTCACCAAGGACCCTTTTATCGTTCTTATAAAATCTCAAGACAGACCGAATGCGTTTGGTCAGATTTTAATAGGTCAGTTGTTGTTTTCACTTAAAATTGTGTCCATTTTAAACAAAATAGAGACCCATTGAGTGATGGTGGTCACACTATGTCGTCGATTGAGGCTGGATTGACACTTAAACGTCAAAAAGGATCCTTGTATCATTATCCTAAAGGATCAACACAATCCAAAAGTGTTTGGTCAGATTTCCGTAGGTCCGTTGTTGTTTTCACTTAAAATCGTGTCCATTTTAAACAAAAGAGAGACC
Source organism: Viscum album (assembly GCA_963277665.1). NCBI lineage: Eukaryota > Viridiplantae > Streptophyta > Magnoliopsida > Santalales > Viscaceae > Viscum > Viscum album. The sequence continues at coordinate 6,090 of CAUJRU010002037.1, forward strand.
CTTGAGTGATATCGGTCACACCGTGACTCAGATTGAGGTGAGATTGATTGATAAGCATCACAAAGGACCCGTGTATTGTTATCCTAAAGGATCAACACAATCCGAATTCATTTGGTCAGATTTCCGCAGGTTCGTTGTTGTTTTCACTTAAAATCGTGTCCATTTTAAACAAAAGAGAGACCCTTTGAGTGGTACCGGCCACACCGTGCCTCAGATTGAGGAAGTTATGACACATAGACGTCACGAATGATAGTTGGATCATTATTATAAAATATCAAGGCAATCTGACTGTGTTTGGTTGGATTTTCATAGGTCAGTTGTTGTTTTCAATTAAAATGGTGTCCATTTTAAACAAAAGAGAGACCCTTTGAGTGATAGCGGTCACACCGTGCCTAGGAACGAGGTGGTGTTGACTTTTACCAGTAACAAAGGACCCATGGATCATTCTCCTAAAGGATAAACACAATCCAAATGAGTTTTTTTGGATTTTCATAGGTCAGTTGTTGTTTTCACTTAAAATCATTTCCATTTTAAACAAAAGAGACACTTTGAGTGGTACCGGCCACACCGTGCCTCGGATTGAGGCAGAGATGGCTTTTACACATCACCAAGGACCCTTGTATCGTACTTATAGAAGATAAAGGAAATAATAATGCGTTTGGTTGGATTTTCATCGGTCAGTTGTTGTTTTCACTTAAAATCATGTCCATTTTAAACAAAATAGAGACTCCTTGAGTGATAGCGGTCAAACCGTGCCTTGGATTGATGCGGGTTTGACTCTTACACATCACAAAGGACCTGTGGATCATTCTCCTAAACAATCAACACATCCTGAATGCATTTGGTAAGATTTCTGTAGGTTAGTTGTTGTTTTCACTTAAAATCGTGTCCATTTTAAACAAAAGAGAGACCCTTTGAGTGATAGCGGTCACACAGTGCCTTAGATTGAGGTGGGGTTTACTTTTACATGTCACAAAGGACCCGAGGATCATTATCCTAAAGCATCAAAAAAATATGAAAGCGTTTGTTTGGATTTCCGTAGGTCAATTGTTGTTTTCACTTAAAATCGTGTCCATTTTAAACCATAGAGAGACCCCTTGAGTGGTAACGGCCATACTGTGCCTCGGATTGAGGCGGGGATGACTGGTACAAGTCACCAAGGACCCGTGGATCGTTCATATAAAATATCAAGGAAATCTAACTGCATTTGGTCATATTTTCAAAGGTCAGTTGTGGGTTTCAATTAAAATGGTGTCCATTTTAAACAAAAGAGATGCCCTTTGAGTGATAGCGGTCACACCGTGCCTCAGATTGATGTGGGGTTGACTCGTACACATCCCAAAGGATCTGTGGATTGTTATCCTAAAGTATCAACACAATCCAAATGCGTTTGGTTGGATTTTCATAGGTCATTTGCTGTTTTCACTTAAAATCGTGACTATTTCAAAAAAAAAAAGAGACCTTTTGAGTGGTTTCGGCCACACCATGCCTTATATTTAGGCAAGGATGGCTCGTACATGTCACCAAGGACCCTTGGATCGTTCTTATAAAATATCAAGGCAATCCTAATGCATTTGGTCATATTTTTGTAGGTTAGATGTTGTTTTCACTTAAAATTGTGTCCATTTTTAACAAAATAGAGATCCTTTGAGTGATAGCGGTCACATCATGCCTCAGATTGAGGCAAGGTTGACTCTTACACATCACAAAGGACCCGTGGATCGGTCTCCTAAAGGATAAACATAATATGAATGCGTTTGGTTGGATTTTTGTAGGTCAGTTGTTGTTTTCACTTAAAATTGTGTCCATTTTAAACAAAAGAGAGACCCTTTGAGTGATAGTGGTCACACCGTGCCTCGAATTGAGGTAGGGTTGACTTTTACACGTCACAAAGGACTCTTGGATCATTCTCATAATGTATCAGCACCATCCTAATGCGTTTGGTCAGATTTTCGTGGGTTAGTTTTTATTTTCAATTAAAATCGTGTCCATTTTAAACAAAAGAGAGACCCTTTGAGTGGTACCGGACACACTGTGCCTTGGATTGAGGCGGGGATGACTCATACACGTCACCAAGGACCCCTGGATAATTCTTACAAAAGAACAAGGCAATCCGATTGCGTTTGGTCAGATTTTCGTAGGTCAGTTGTTGTTTTCAATTAAAACTGTGTCCATTTTAAACAAGAGAGACCCTTTGAGTGATAGCGGTCACACCGTACCTCAGATTGAGTCAGGGTTGACTCTTACACGTCACAAAGGACTCTTGGATCATTCTCCTAAATTATCAATACAATTCGAATGCGTTTGGTTGGATTTCTATAGGTCAGTTGTTGTTTTCACTCAAAATCTTGTCCATTTTAAACAAAAGAGAGACCCTTTGAGTGGTATAGGCCACACTGTGCCTCGGATTGAGGCGGGGATGACTCTTACATGTCCCCAAGGACCCTTGGATCGTTCTTATAAAATATCAAGGCAATATGAATGCGTTTGGTCAGATTTTCGTAGGTAGGTTTTTGTTTTCACTTAAAATCGTTTCCATTTTAAACAAAATAGAGACCCTTTGAGTGATAGCAGTCACACCGTGCCTCAGATTGAGGCAGGGTTGACTCTTACATGTCACAAAGGACCATTGAATCGTTCTCCTAAATTATCAACACAATATGAATGCATTTGGTCATATTTCCGTAGGTCAGTTGTTGTTTTCACTTAAAATCGTGTCCATTTTAAACAAAAGAGAGACCCTTTGAGTGATAGCGGTCATATCATGCCTCAGATTGAGGCAGGGTTGACTCGTACATGTCACAAAGGACCAGTGGACCATTCTCCTAGAGGATCAACACAATCCAAATATGTTTCTCTAATCATTCCATGACACAAAAAACAACTAAGAAGGGGATTTATTTCAAAAATACATGCCTCTAAAATCAAAAATGAAATATACTTTAATTCAAACAATATTAAAATATTTTTATAATTCCTATTGAATAAATCAATAAAAAAAGTTTAAATTGTGTTGAAGAAACATTGTGGAACCACCTGCCTTTAATTAGTGATCAACCCAACATAACACCCATAATGGGATCTGTCAATGAATAATGAAGGTGTAGGTGATCAAGTAGTCTAACCTATAATCAAGATTCCTAAAAAAGAATATTATATTCACTAAAAAGATCATGATATATCACTCTATAAAGAAGATATAAGAGGAGATAGAGGATTTACAATTGATGAGATATCCCCTTATCATAGAGAAACCAAACGCATCCACTAGAGCTTGTATGTGAGAAGAAGGGAGTTTGGAGGAGTTAAAATGACTCTTGGAAGCGTTAAAGAATCAAGATTTCAAATGAAAGTGGTGTATGAGAAAAAATAATATAAAATGGGGCTCATGGAATTTAAAACTATAAAAAAAATACCATGTTGCAACTTCCCATGGACACGGTACATAATGGATTTAGAGAACCATACTATGGTGTTGACTTCTTATCATTAACTAGGCCAGGATTCCATCCCACTTGACACCTGACCCAACTCGTGGGAAGGTCCAAAGGGAATTACCAATCCACAAGGGTTGTAACTAGTGCCTTGGCATTGAGTAACACCTTTGGGAATGGTTTTTTCATGTAAAAACCATAAATATTACATAATAATCAAACACCATATCATAACCAAATTTCACAATATAATAGACCAAAAGATAACACTACAATAGGGGATAAGCATTTAACAATTTCAACCAAAACCAAAATAACAAAAAAAGGTAAGGGAACCTACAATACAACCAAGCCTCCATGAAACATGACGGTCAATATCCCCATTCCACAACTAATAATAGTCTCCAAAAGGGGAACTACTAGCACATATATCGACCATCACCACCAAGGGAACCTTGCCTTTAACTGGGTAAAAAATAATAAGGTCTATATAAACCTGAGGGTGTATATAAGGTGTGAGCCAAAATACCTAGTAGGACACAACAATAATAGATTCCATGTAATGACATTATGTTAAACATTAACATGTTATTTTTTTAGAAAAATGAAGATACAATTTAAATAATACATTCTTTGAAATAAAAGAGAAAGTAAACGTGACAAGATAATAGTAAGAATAGTAAGAGAACTATAGAAAATCTATAAGGTATTAGGGTTACTAGGGTCATAGGATCCTCATACTCTTGGTGATCACATCTCTTAAATATGAATGTCCTATTTGAGCCTCCAATCCCTAGCACATGAATGTTTAGATAGTGTTGTTATGTATATCCTTATTAAGGAGAACAATCATCAGCATGACTAATTCACCTAATATACTAGACCCAGTATACCAACCTAGATAACTAGGATTCCATTGTGCTCAATTACACCCCCTATATAAAATTATATATATTTTATACAATCACACATCCAATAATAGAAACACACATGAGAAACAACCATTTACAATAGTCAAATTATTATCAAACCCTTACGCACAAAAAAAAAATTGGAAAACATTTTTCCCACAACCCAGACAATTTATAAAACCATTTTAGAACCAAATAAATCATATTAACCACCTAAAAAATGTCAAATAATGGAACAACATACCTATTTCTTGATATCTTCACAAAACCAGAATGAAACCACCAACTGAACTAATGAAAGGCCCTAAGGATGCAATTAAACACCATAACCATAAATATTTAACCCAAATAAATGAGATTAAAGACAACCTAGGTCTGGCAATGAGAAGAGGGCGTTGCGGGCAGTGGAGGTCCAGCAAACCGAAGAGGGCGTTGCGGGCTGCAGAGGTCCGACAATGATAAGTGAGGGCGGCGGAGGTATGATAACGAGAAGTGAGGGCGTTGCGGGCAGTAGAGTTCTGTCAACAAGAAGCGAGGGCGGCGGAGGTCCTTCAACAAGAAGTGAGGGCGGCGAAGGTCCAGCAACGAGAAGTGAGGGCGGCGGAGGTCCGAAAACACAAACTCAGTGGGCGGTAGAGGGGAGTCTTAGGGTTCCAGTACCACGAAAGCTTTAAGTCGCGATAAAATGTGGTCACTATGCGACTGAATTTATAAAAAATGGACTATGGGTTTATCAGCGCTAACAAAGAACTGTTAAAGACTACCTTTATAAATGCTAAAAAAGTGCTGATAAATCATTCTTGTATCAGCTCTAAAATTCTAGCGCTGACACAAAGATTCTTTATCAGCACTTTTCTAGCGCTGATAAAGGGTCGTTTTATCAGCGCTTATTTAGCGCTCATAAAGGTTACCCTGCATCAGCGCTAAAATTTTAGCGCTGATACAGGGTAACCTTTATTAGTGCTTTTTCTTAGCACTGATATAAGGGGGCACTTCCCTTTCCCGTTTTTGAAGTAGTGTCGGTGGTGTGAGTAACACATCACGTAGATTTTACACACAAATTTTGGAAACTCTTCTTCAGTGAGTGCCAAACATAAAAAATACATTATTCCATTCCATTGAGAAATGAAATATGAAACTATTTTATTATTACTTAGTTTATAATTGGTATGATAAAAAAATGTTCATCTTCAGTAGCATTGAGCTAAATTGAAGAAGGAATTTCTGGAAAAGATCTTCCCATATTTTAATTGATCAAGATTGTAAACTTGTATACCATACAAAAGTTGGTCCTTGCAATAACTACAGAAAAAAACATAAGCATCACTACTTCTTATTGTAAAGGTGTTCCAATAATGGTATCACAATGAGAAATGAAAAATGTTAAGTGTTGTTCTGGATCTCCTAATCCATTAATTATTGGAAACATAGTATTCACAAAATTTGGTGGGGATGAATCAGATCCATCCATTTAGGGTATTCATTCTTTTCCAGATGAACTGGCATGCATCGTTCCTCCATAGCTTCCAAACAAGTCTTTAATGCCTCAATTTTGGTCATAAGAATTTGGAGAATATCCGGATGAGCTGAAACCTAGGCAGGTACAGAAATTGCAGCTTGAGCTGGTCCAATGACCAGAAAAATCACGGGTGGTGTTGCTGGAATTTTACTTGGATAACCCACAGGAATAGGAATATCAGGATGTGTTTGATCCTGCCTTGGTTATGTACCCAATGGATGGAATTCATTATCTACATCTGTAGTTACTGCAAATACTCTTTTCTAAGGAGCTCTTATAAGATGTGTAAGTTGTGGATCTACCTAGGGAGTACGTCTCGTAGAAATGCTGCTTCAATGTAACTCTGAATTGAGTCTTCTTAACTCCTTCATCTCCTCTTCTTATTTTTCAAATCTCTCTTCAAGAAAAATAGATAGAACCTCTCTATTTGAGAAGTGAGATACAATATGACTTTTACATTTTACATTGTTAGATTCCTTTTAGATTGGTGGGAGTTAGTTATTTGAAAGCATACCTAAATTCTAGGTTGGCCTCTAATTTCAGGCACATAGACCTTCTTCATTTTCTTTAGCGTGTATTGTATTATGGATAAAAACTTCATCTTCTGATTCCCTTGAACTAGATTCATTATTTTTTGTAGAATTTTATGTAATGTTGTTAATGAAATTTACTAACTCATAATGCAATAATGGAAATTTGTCACTATATTTGTGAGATTTTCACCCTTTATAGCTTCAATGAAACATTGTTCCCTTATATTATGAATTCTCAAGAACAGATTAGTGGAAAATAACCTGAAGGAAACCCTCGGATAGTTCAGTTGAGGTCTCTATTTGTGGCTTTTTCCCTAATCAGATGAAAACTGACTTCTATTGAGGAGGTGATTGTAGATGTGAAAAATCCCCCAGCCCTACAGGATGGGGCTGTTCATGTTTTTATTCTTCTTCTTCAAATAATTTATCTTTGTTTAATGAATTTTAGGGTTGACTTAAATAATCCCCTTGCCCAACAAGATTTGGTGGTTCTTGAACTACTATGGCTACAATTTAAGAAACTACTCTTCTGATTAAGTGAATTTTGGTTTGAAAATTAGTTGGGTGCATTATTCGACATCCACTCAAGTCACCTATTTCGAAAGATCGATATTCTATTTCATACATTTTTGTTATCTGACAGATGACATCCTCTATGTGGGACGCTTGCTCAAGATTCTCAGATACATGATGTAAAAGTAACTTATCAACTTTTTATCTTTGGTCCATACTCCGATGAGAGTAGTTGAGGCCTGTTCATGATCATACATTTGATTATATACAATATCTATTGATTTTGGATGACCATGGGTAATAACATTGCATGAGACCACTTTTAGTAGTCTTTTCTAAATTTGGAGTGTAGTTAAATGCAATGATCCATGTTCACCCCATTCTTATATATGATCACCAGATGGGGTATCATAAATTAACTAGCATAGCCTCTTTAGAGCATTAAGTCATGAATGCTGAAGGGTTCCATGTTGTTTTTCATCCTTTGGATGTCAGGAAATTGAGAGACCTGCCATGTCAATTTTGCATTTCACCCCATCTTTTACCGTTACATGATTTTGATATTCATCATATGGTAATACTTTGGTTTTCAAATTACGAATAGATTTCCATATGTTGAGGCAGATATCATGAATGAAATATTCTGCCATCAATTCTGGAATGTTATAATGAGAATTTTTCAATGTCTAGAACATGACTAGTATTTCTCTTTTAGGAAATTATATTATCATGTTTAACATATATTCATCGTCTTTCACTAAAGGATTCTCCACTTGGTCTGACCAAAGTGGAAGCTCTGTATTAGAAAGAAAATGACCGAAGGGAGTTTTGGAGAATTACTATTACATTAATATTTCTTCCAATTGAGAAAGTGTATCACCCGTCAATAACAAGTCATCAGACATGAAAAGCCTTGTGTTTGCAATTATCTTAAGATAGGAGTTCTTTCTCATCACTACATTATCCATTATAAAATTATATTGAAAATGAGAAATACGAATACAAATAGGACATCCAAAGAGAATTTCATTGTGGGGAGGAGCACCATGGTTGATTACAGTAAGGGATAAATCCTTTTTCTCTTTGGTCTTATGGCCACACAAAGGGATTTTGTGGCTCTCATCCATAGATTCACTGAATTGAACAAATTTTAATGAACCAAGACTTCATGATGATGTTTATGATGGGGAACATCTAAATTACTCCTACCACTCCCATAATTTGGTAGTAAGTGGATAAGATCTTGAGCTGCAACAAATAAATGTCAGAGGGATTCAAGAACTCTATCATTAAGCAGATCCAAATTGTAGTTTGACTGTTGATTCTCAAAATGTGTTTGATGAGACATATTCTTTGATGATATCTTACACATAGCTTGGTCCACTTACTAGGAGAAATGGTTATCAGGGTTAGTTGTAGGTGCTTACCTTGGTGCGGCCATCAAAATGGAACGATTACCTCCAATTGAAAAGGGTGTATGTTCCAGATCCTGATGTCCATGTGATATGGGGGAGTATTCCCTAGGACCCTCCTGGACTATAATAGAGGTGTATATCTACTCCGGTATGGCATGACGAAGTGTCATCCCAAGTGTGGGACATATTTATTTGTCTGTTTCCCTGTTAAAGTGGAAGAAGTTGTTATAATATCTTGGAATGCTTCCAGAATATGGGTAAGAATTTACGTCTTCCCTCTCACCATTGATAAGATGTGTTTGGCGACATTAGAGGTCGTAACAAGAATATACATCCATTCTGTATCTGGAGTAGGTGTATGTTCCCGCTCTTATCCTCCATCTCCTATAAATGGGTATTGACAGTACTAATGCATGGGGAAGGGAGTCAGATCTACCACAGATTTTTTTCTCGGAGCTTTCCAACTGAATTCTTTGGGTGCTGCAAATGAGACTGTTGATAGGCTTGATGAACGCTGAAATGAGTATGTGTCTGCTGGCTATTTCTTATCATGTATGGTTGACAGACTTCTATAAATACCAACAGTCAAGACTACAGGCAGAATTGGGGATTGTAAGTAGGTATATGTTCAAATTTACCATTTTCCACCAAACTAGATTGGCGGGCTTCTTAAAATGTAGTTATAAAATACTTCGGACTGGCTGATAACTTTTTAGCAGGTGTATATTCCTATTCACAGTACCCCACCAGATTTATATGGTGGGATTGGTGAGTTTCTTCTACAAAAGTTTCTGGATAGAAAAATTAGGATGGGTGGGTGTATGATCTTGCTCATTGTTTGGAATCATGTTAGGTTGATGGACTTATTTGGATGGGGTAGAGGTGAGATATTACTCTTTGTTGATTGAACGTCATCCCATGCAATTCGTCTTGCATACCCGGGTATAAGAGACCTTGGGAAAACGTCCAGAGGTAACACCCCTATCATGTTGGGGGTTCACTACCACACAATTCTGATGGCGGTGATTATTGTTGGGAGTCCTTTGGAAGTATCACTGTATCATTTAATTTAGGCACTTAGTGACCTTTTGATCCTCCTCCCTATATTATGGGTGGTACTGGTTGTTGCATTCCAAGGATAAGGACTCGAAACAATTGAAACTGGTTATTGACACTATCTACTTCTTGATCATCGGTTTCCATTGGACATATGATCGAGGATTTTTATGAACTAAGAGGGGTTGTTGCGCAGCCTCCAAAGACGGAATTGTACCATGCTAACAATACTATTTTATCAACACATTGGAGACCCAGTGTTGAAGATGTTGGGTGGGTGATGGTGTCCTTCCCGTGGATGAGTATTCAACTTGAGCAGTGGTTGGGAAGTTCACATATATCATCTTGAAGAAATCCATTTTGGACATAAGGGAGTTCTCTTAAAAACCTTGAAAACAAAAAAAAACTCCCTTAAAGAAAAATCATTTTGATGAATGCATGTGTGATTTATTCCTCTGTATGGCCTTATTTTATCTATTGATAGAGACCTTATAGGTGGGTAACATTATTAACTTGGATATGGATTCCCGTCAGGTTCACCATTTTTGTTTTTTAGTTTCTTGATACGTGTGTTCTAGTTTTAAGAACCACTTCTTCCAGGTGGTTTCCATTGGATTTATTCATGGAACTGGAAACATCCAATAGTTAATTATCCAAATGGGACCTTCTTTCCAAATTTAGGCATTCTGTATGTTGGAACTTTACGATACATAGGAATGTACATTGGACGAGAGGATGGGAGGTCGGACTCAGCACAACCTTTCGAGGGAAAATTAATTTCTACTCCAATAATCTCTTAATAAATTTAATATATTTTCATGAATCCTTATTAATTAACCAAGATTAACCTACATCCCCCTTGGAATTTTCAATCACTTAATAACATGTGTAAAATTTAGAACCATTAGTATGTATTCAAGGTTCTTCATTAATGGAGATATCTGTATGTATTTGATATTCTCCATCAATGGTATCCTATCATATACTATGTGGAGATTATTTTAATCATATTTATGATGATACTGGTTTTTAGGCCACTCAGCGGGGCAATCTAGAATTTATTTCCACCTAGGGAGATGAAGTTTTGTTTTGATGCTGGGATCGTACCCCTGAAATGGGTTACCTACATATCCTTGTGGAAGGAATCAGAACCCTTGCAGTTCGGTGCTGCTTAATGGGACACATCATACCTTATAAGGTCATGAGACTAGGACAAATACATATAGTTTAATGTCTTTTGGTATGGAAATCTATGTGAAATGTGCTTAGTTAATGTTTCGGTGAGGGATTTATTCCAAAACAACCCAATGAACTTGGAAAGGATATGGGTTTCCAAGTTAGATTATACCCTATTGGCAATATGGCCTAAGGTGAATAGGGATAATTTGAAATGTTGGGTTTGAACCTCAAGGAGTCTTCCTATATATCCCATGTTGATGGGAATCAAATCCCACATAGTTTGATAAGTCTCATTGGAGAGTATAGTCCTTTGAGATAAATGAGTTTGGGCTTACTTCCTGAAAAGGATGCCTTGATGAACTAGGAGATTAATATGGGGCTTATTCCTAAGGGGGATTCCCATGTTAAGGGAATTAGGGTTGGATTCATGGAGAGTATATCTAGTTATCTCATTCCCTAAAAGGGCTTCCAAAATATCCTGGTTTGAACAGGACTAAGAGTTCTCGTAGTTTTTTCATTGTGGGTGTTTTTTCAAATGTTGTAATATTCTTGAATCTCTCAGACCACATGAGTCATTCTTGGTGTTAGAAACAAGAGGATGTTAATGATTCTACAATGAAAGGCACTTTTACTCTTTTGATGGGGGATTAGGGAAAGCCTACGGTGGCCAGGATGGATCAGGTAGAGGCGACAAGCCCTCCCTCTATTCACTTTACATTGGACAAGGGTCCAAATAAAAAGAAAAATGGGATGAATGTTAGGCTCTTACACTAGGTTGGCTTCGCATAAATTGATCCTTGTAGGGGAGGGATACTTCTAATTTTCTTGTATGGAAAAGAAAGTATGAACTTTACCTTCCCTACTAGAGATCGTAGGTTTCATCTCTTTGGGAAGGGAGAGGTCGAGACCTAAACCCTAATTCTCAAAATTGGGAACTTCCCACCACTATTCCTAGGAGAAATGTCCATGTGACGGTGGATATACAAACCCACAAACACTTTATGAATCTTAATCCCATTATGATACAAATGTGGGAAACCTCTAACTGTGGAAATAAAAACCCAAATAGAAGAAAATATGATGTGTCTCTCCCAAATGTTTGATAAGTCATGAGGTTTTGGTGGAGGTCTCAACCGAATCCATTTCAAAGGATCCAATGAAGAATAATCCATTCCACGAATGTCATTGAAGAGGTCATGATGGATTGTAGACTAAAGAGTGTAATTAAATCAAATAGGGGGACCCAAGTAGGAAAGCGATTACAATTATGGGAATGCTAGTAGACGTGGGTGACCTTATGTTCATTTAGTCAATGAAAAATATATATTGTAATACATGGGTGAGACTTAGCTCAATCCATCAGGGGTATTCATAGGAGATCCAAGAATTGAGGTGCTCAAGTTCCTATAAAAAGAATACATGGTGTGAAAGTCATTATTATTTAGGGTGGTTGGGCACTTTTGGTGCACTTGTGTTATGGTTTTCAAACTCTAAAAGGAATTAAGTCCAATGATCCTACTTGAAATCCACTGCTCAAGGCGTCGAAGAACTACATTGACAATTTCGGAAGACTGGGGAGAAGTAATATGGCGACCAAAGTAGCCATTGGGCTTTAGGGAAATTCATCCATACAAATGAATTCCACAAATGTCCATTTATAAGAAAAAATATGACCCTGGGCGAAAATAGATTTGGTGCACAAGTGGGTTGCATGCCAAATTAGTGGCGTGTAAGTGGTTACGTGCCAGATGGGTGGCGCCCAAGTATACTTGCGCGCTGACGGTGGTTTGGCCTAACTAGATTGCCACATTGAGGACTTAGCCAAAATAAATTCTTCAACTATATCCATTATGGGGGAGCATAAGTGTTTGGGCATCGGTACCTTGGGCACCTCATTAGGTACTTAAGAAATTTTATTTGTTCTTACCTCCATGGAAAATTCAAAGTTACACCATGAACGTTTTGAGCCCGATTGACGACATTTTGTGGAAAAAATGCAGCGAACACATTTCATGGTGTCTACAAACTATAATCCAAAAGATAAAATATTAATAGGTAAAATAAGAAATGGACAGATTGGTAATAACATATAAATTCATGTAATATTCCCATGAAAAAAAATTATTCGAAATAAATATTCTTAATATTGTTTTAATTTTATTTCAAAAATAAATAATAAGGGTTTTCTTAAATGTCAAATATAATTAAAACTAAGGTGTTAAGTCCATGAAAAATAACAATCAATCATCAAGATTACCACAATCAAACACCTAGAAAACAACTTTTTATAAGAGATAAATCAAATTCCTTAAAAGATTTCCTTAAAATAATAAGCCTAAATTACCATAAACTACTAAAAAGTACACATCAAACTCAAAAAACTAAAATCCCCAACTCATATAACCTATATAATAATTTATTTATACCTAAATAAAATAAATACTAATTAGATCCTACTAAACAAATTTCAGAGATTAGAAAAACACATAACTAAGTATAAATGATCTTTCTCAACCTTTTCTTGACAGGACAATCCAAATCCACAACACTGTGAATAAATAATTCCATGATATATTTAAATTAATCATGAAATACCAAATGAGACCAAATGAAATGAAATATAATGAGATAAATTGGAATGAAAAGAACAAATAGGTGATAATACCATGATTTTTTGAACTAAAATGCCTTGTTTTGATGGTTAATGGTTGGAATAATGATAGGAAATAAATATCCAATGGGATATCCACCGTATGCATAAGGCATCTTGAAGTTATAAATGGACCTGAGTACCATTAAATATGGATAAATCTAACTAAATATAAAAATACAACGATACCCTTGTTTAAAAAAATTTAATTAGGCTTCACATAAAACCTGGTAAAAACCCATCAGCCACATGATGGTAATCTTGTCGGGAGATCCCCATCGGTAAAATTGCTAAGTATATGATGAAAAGGTACTGGGCATCTAATGATCACTATAACCCACTACATTGTAATTTTACTTCTACTAATATATAAAATTATAATTTTTTTATTTTCTACTAATATCATCACCATGAAATATTCATTCTAACATTTGTAAAATAAAATTATTATCTCTATCTATTGACTCGTATGAAAATATTAAATAAAGTTTATGTTTTTACTAATTTAAATATTTAATATCATATTAGTATACTTAATAAGATCATGGGTCATTAAAAACACCCTAATATAAATTTTTTATACTAGAAACTATGATCCAATATCTTACCCTTGATTCTCCACCTCAGCCAACACCAATTCAGAACTAGATCACCGAGTAGTATCGTAATAGTCTTTCTAAACTATTGATATGAAACTAAAAATAAGAAAATATATCACTTAATTTCCTGGGTTTTGATACTATAAAAACTTGATAATAAACCTATAATTATTATAACAAAAATAATCATCCTAAATTCAATCGTATGGAACTCCCAACCACAAGAATCATCTTAGATCAACCGTTTTTCACCCTTTTGTTGAATTTAAAAAGATACTATATATATCTAATCAATAAAATTGGTTTACATAACTTTAATATTAATTTCAAAATTTAGATTTTAATTTCATTTTTAAAATTCCCTATATAAAAAACTGAACAATATGTAAATATCATTAAAAAATAGTAAATGATTTAATTAATAATAAAATTATATTAACCAAATAGTTATTTATTTCTAAAATTACACATTCATTTAATATAATTAATTAAAAAAATTTATTTAGTCACTTTTAAAATTCTATAATTTTTTAGTCAGCAACTTAATGATCTAAACTATAAAAGATCACTAAATGTAAATATTTATTAGAGAACATGTGTTAAATTGAATCATTATTATATATGTGAGTGAATTTAATTAATTACATAACCCTTAAATGTATATAAGAAATAAATAATAACTTTATTTGTTACTTCTAATAAATTTATTCATATAAAACAATCATAAAAAATATAATACATAAATTTTACATGATCCAAACAAGTTGATGCATAAAGAATATAAAAAAATCTACCGTTGTTTGAGGCTTATGACTCTTTATAATATCCACCATGCTATACTTTAGACACTCAAATCAACAGTGTACTCATACCTAAAGTTCATAAACTAAAAACCTAGATATCAATGGTAACATATATTTACACTATATCTATGTTAAAAAAATATAAATGTGGTATACCACTTATATCCTGATATACTATCTTCTATCTATACAATCAATGAAAAATAAATTATTATATTTTTTCATATGTAACAACCCAACCAATATATATTTATGATCTATTTGGGAATACCACATACCCCAACATCATGAACTAAAATCTACCAGATAACGGCTTGGCCAGAGGGTTTAAAGGAATCATTGGTGTATATTTACCATCATTTGGTGAAAATATTTATGAATTATAGAATATTTCAAAAATTAATCAATAATTATTTATATATATAACTATCCTAAAAAATATCATATATAGAAGTGATTACCTATTTTAGTGTATAATAATTAAATACACTCATATATATTTAAAAAGAAAATTATACAAAACAAGTCTATAGTTAATTAAAAAAATTATTCCAATGATAAAAAATGATCGATAGCCCTAAAATAATGGTACTTGATATCTGGGCTAATGTCCACATGAGTTCCCCATAAAAATATGGACACCTTCAATCTACATATTGATAATTCTTGGGCATATAATTCAATCACAGCACCTATATAGTGATTAATATATTCCCTAAATCTAAAAAATATATATGATTTTTTAGGACTCTATCACATAAGATATTATATGGACATCGAATGGAATGACATTTGTGGAACAATGGGATATGATATTCATTTTTTGGTTATATAATTTTGTATAATATAGTGATATCATATCACACTATCTTCATCCATGTCATATGGTATGATATTCTCATATAATAGGTTTTATGATATGTATTAGTCATATGATATGATTTATGATATGGTAGTCGAAATTTAATTTTTAACATTTACGTTTCTACAAATAAAGAATTCATTAATTCATGAAATGTATTGAATATTAAATAGTGTATTAAAATGATATTTTCATGCATTAAATTTATGGTTACAAAGAAGATATAATTTTAACATTACTCCAAAGATATTTAAAATTTGGGTACAGTCCATGAAATTTGAAGGTCAATCCATATGGATTATATAAGTAGTTAATGGTCTTGAAAATGGTATCAGTTCCTTATAAACCCACTATTAATTCTAGAGAGTTGAATATCCATTCATATTTTGTCGCTACATATTGAGGTACTGCTATACCATGGACAAAATTAGAATCCTTCCAAAAAAATACTATCAGGGATCCATGGAATGGTTATCTATTTATCTCAATATTTTATCCAATTTTCCTTTCGTTAATAATCATTATATATAAAGAAAAAACATGTTCCCTTACATGATGTCCTCTATTTTCACATAATTATTAGATCCAATAAGTATAAGATATATCTTTAGAAGAAGATATGAAAAACTTGTATCAATTATTACTATCATTGTAGTATGTTCATGGTCAATATCGAATGATTTCATGACCGTCCTTCATCAATATGAGGGACGGGATGAAAAAGATTCATGAAATTCATTCATCATGATGAAAAAGAGATAATGAACCCCAAGTCCCAACTCTAGTAGGCCCTATGGTGGTGACTAGAACAAATGGTATAGAAATGTCACAAATGGGAGGTGTTACCCTTTTTATAGTATCAAATATTGGGGGAAAAGATGTATCAACCTCAAAACAACTCCATGAAACATATATAAAAGAATCCAAAATCCATCCCACATGAATGTTTAATGTAAAAATGTTATGAATACAATGGAAAAATCAAAATTTAATACCCAAATAATTAATTTAAGTAGTGAAAAAACAATTAACCTAATTCCTGAGGTATTAGGGTCCAATATAGTCTGTATAATATCCCTAGAAACCTGAAAATTGTTTTATATACGTAGGGTGAGCCTACAAGTATACTCAATTGGAAAGCCACGTTTCCTCTTTTTAAGTGGGAGAAGCATACTAATTACCCTGTTATGAAGCAACAAAAACTAAAAATCATGTAACATGGTATACTATCCAACCCATCCTCACTAAGGAACATTCAAAAAATAATGCAAGTAAAGTGATGCGGTAAGCACGTTGATGACAGGGTACCCCACACCACATATAACTGGATAACTACTTATCCCTAATAGAAAACGTTCTTACACTACCACTCTCTTCCATAATCCCCAATTCCACAACCTTTCCACACAAACCTATGCCACACAGCACTTCCAACCCACAAACACATGGGCCAAAACCACATCACATTTTTTCTATAGACACCTGGGCCACAAAACCACAAACTCATCCTAAAGAAACAAATGAAAGTTAAACATATCTCATCCAAAAGTCACCTAGGAAGCACACCTCACCTACAAAAACATGTTCCTCACAACCGCACCACATCCTGACTAATGATTCTTGGGAAACCATTTCCTAGAAGAGGGAGCAATGAAAGACAATAACCATCCATCCATCCTCCCTCATAAATATTAGGAGAGGATGCCTTGTCCAGAACAATGGATGTGTTTTCTACATAGTTCTCAACACGGGTGGGGTGCATATAGAAATAAATAAATTAAATGTATATATATCGGTATCAAACACTCATCCCAACCTATGGGTTTTCAAAACAAAGTACCATCCCACACAAAACTTCCTTTTCCACCACTTCAAATGTCTAACCGTACTACGATCCATTGAATTAATTCATAACCCCAACCAATTCATTTAAAAAAATGTCATTCTGAATTAGCAATTCATTTCTATATTTATTCCATCCCTAACTGAGAAAATACCAAATAAAACACACCACAATTAACATCATAACCCACATGTACTTCCCAAAAGTTGCTGGAAAATCTGGGTGAAAGAACAACACAAGGTAACACCATAGTTCTTCTAAATTATCCCTCCCAAACCATCCTTGGTTTTCCCACTGCACCAAAGTCACCATATATAGAAAAAAATGAAACTAAAACAAATTTACTCCCAATGCACAAGAAAACCATGCCTAATAACCATAACACAACTGATATGTAGTCCCACTATTCAAATAGTTCATCCATTCCAAAAAAATAAATCACTTAGCCTGAGATTCCATTGAATTTCCCATACCACCCCATACACACAACCATAGTATGAACCACAACACCAAATGACCAACTCCAACACAAGGTCGAACAGAACTACACACATCACACATCTATACCAAATAGTAAGGTGTATTCATATTTAGTAACCCTCTTTCATTAATTCCACTTTCATTATTCAGGGGTGATCATAGAAAAAGATCAATCATGGTTCATTAATTTTTTTAAATAGTTAAACATGATTAACCATATATCAAATTTCACAGAGTGATTCATAAGTCATACATGTGTAGAAATAGATACCACAAAAGATAAGGTTTTTCAGATGGGTACCACCCATACAATTAACAATATGGATAAAATATAATAGATATCGATAATTTTCATCAAAAAAATCATTCCCATGCCTTATTTATTACATTATTTAAAAAATTATTTCAACCATATTTAAAAGAATACATCATTATACCAACCCCACATGATACTCAATCGAAAGAGAGAAGGAATTACTACGTGGAACAACAGACGATCAACAACTTCTTATTATGCTAAACCGGGGGATGCACGAGTAGAAAGAAAGACTCCAAAGAAAAATGGATCAACAAATAGAGCACATATGAAACTCCTTAGGGATGAATGTTTCTAGGTGCACAAAGAGGTAAAAAAGGAAAAAACAAACTAGGAATAGAAGGTCTCGGCATAGAAGTGTCAGATCCTATATCAACGGAAGGGAAGCAGTTTCAAGAGACATTAAAGTCAAATCGTGGTAAACACCACACGATTTGACTATTTTAAGATCCCCTACAGCATCAGGATATTTAATATATAATTAATATCATTTCAAATTCCATTATAAATTTTCAATATATGTTTTAAACTTGATTTATGTCAAATAAAACGTAAGAGGAGAAAAAATGAAAAAACTAGGAAAAGATGTAAATGAGTCACAAATGGGAGAGTCACTAATAGTGAGTCACTAGCTCCTAATTTGCTGACATTTTTCACTAACATAATGCACTTTCATGAGTCACTGACATGAACCATCGACAACAAGTCACTGACGTAACTCACTGATGACACTCCTTGAGGCCCAATCTACCAACTCCCTGACATACCAATGTCCTGACCTATCGACCCCCAAACCTATTGACTCCCTCACCTACTGACAGAATTACCTATTGAAACAATAAACTACTAATGCCTTGACCTACTAAGGCCCTGACGTACCAATGCCCTGACATACCGATAGAAAAATATGAATTTTGGAAAACTCATGAAATGAGCTACCATCTCCTAAAAGAACACCCCGAACACTAGATTTTGGCAATGTAATATACTGAGGAGGCCCAAGACATTACATCAAATACCTCTCAAATTATTCTCTGCCCCAATAATTTGAAATCACGCCTAGAAGAAAGAGGTGTCTGAACAACTGCCTGATATGATACTCCTCAAGGATAAACCAAAAAGGGTTTTTCAAATACTAGAGTAAAACCACAATATCTATGAACACCTTGTATGTGACAAAAATATTCGAAGAAAGGAGAGAAGAAAGAGATCCCACACCCTGCCTCGCGAAGCCCCGACACAGAGCCCCCCTGAGGAAATCGGTCGTCGCAAAGCACTAGAGGCGGTAACGCTCCGCGAACTCCCTGACTTTCACGAGCCCACTGTGAAGCACCAGAGGGGGTAATGCTCCTTGAACGACTTGACGTTCGAAAACCCACCACAGAGCAAAAGAGGCGGTACCCCTCCGCAAATCCGGTTGATGTTTGTGACCAGCCGCGAAGCAACCGATGCCCCCTTCGCGCCGCGTGAGCTCTGCATCATGGCGCCCCTTGTCTATAAATACTGAGCTCCCCCTGAGCTCTCTAGACAGACAATTCGACCATTCAGATTCTCAACTCCCAAATCATGATGTACTCTTTGCTCTAAGAATTATGAGCTCCGCGAGTTATTTTTGCTTCGCGAGAGGCCTTCAACTTGTCTCGTTTTGAACCCCTATTCCAAGAGGGATGCCCTTCGCAAAGCCTAAGGGAATTCACGAAGGAAGTTGATTCCCAAGGTAACCCGGGAAGTCATGGAGCGTTTATGCTTCGTGAAACACCCATCCTATACACATGATCCACATGGCAAGGCAGGGTCACTATACTTCGTGGAGCACACTGCTTCGCGGCACCTTGCTTCGTGATGCACCTATACTTGGTGAGGCGGTGCTCCGCGAACACCCTTACACTTCCTGAAGCACCTCCCACTCACATATATGCCCCATGATAAGGCGAAGGTACTCCACTTCGTGAAGCACATCCCTTTTCAAGTGACCTCCACTACGCAAAGAAACCGAGCTCCGCAAGGCCCCAGCCTGTGGACCCCTCTGCTCGGCAATTCCTCTTCCCGTGTGACCTTCCAGGTTTTCACGAAGTGATTTAAAAGTCCCCTAAACAACACCACCCGTAGTGTTGCTTCGCCTAATGCTTCTTCTCATAGGCATGCTAATGGTTATTGTTTCTCCACATAGCCACGCTAATGTGGACCCCTCGAGGGTTCGCTCTGTGACCCCCCTTCTACACGAAATTGTCGGTACCTTTCCTCCCACTAGAAGCAGAGGGTACCGGTTATATAGGTCCTATGGGTATAGAGTGAGCCCACCTCATCCGAGCTATAGGAAGTTAAACTGCAAAGCACCTCGTCCTCAACACATGACATTAAACTGTGATCCGACCCCGTGCCTCGCACGCAGGGTCCCCCCGGTTCAGACATTCTTTACTCCCACTGATCTCCATGGAAATGGGATCACCCCTCATAGGGGATGATATCCTTATTATCGGAGTAGTGTTTTTTCATGGGGAAGGGCATCCATCTTGGAGTAAGACCCCCTGGCCCCTCTTGCGGAAGGTAACACCTATGAACCTTTGTACTTCCTCACCGTCAGGGCTTGCGGAGGGCGTGATAGGGAATGAGGCACCTCTTTCTTCATTCCAAAATTCTCTCCCTCTGCACTTTGTCGCTCTCGGGCATCCATCCTTGAGTAAGTCCCGGTACCATGGGCCACCTAATGCGTAAGCCCCTATTCGCTTCTCACGGATGTACCCTTTGTGACGTGATCGTTAGGTCTCTACTGCCTCTTATTTCTCACACCTATAACGACTCACATGGGATTAAAGTAAGGATTGACCATGAAAATTCCCCCGTCCAGCATGACGTTAAACTGTATGCCCCAGTCCAGCATGACGTTAAAATGTATTCCCTCGTCCAGCATGAAGTTAAACTGTGTGCCCCCATCCATCATGACATTAAATGGTATGTTGTCCCGCATGACATTAAACTGTACATCCATTTGAACTATTTGGTCTTTGATCCATGTCAAGGAAAGGTATGTTGGTTTCCTCCACAAGGTTCAGGCCCACCTTCCATCGTTTATTCACATCAGGGTTCACCCCTGTCCCGCATGACGTTAAACTACAATACAGTCCAGCGGTAAGCAGTTGTGACTCTCCTGAACTACATGGACATTGATCCATGCGAAGGCATGGTATGTAGGAAGCCTCATGAGGTTAATACCCAGCACCAGTGAACCCCCAAGTTCACCTTCACATCGGTTCGCTGACAAAGCCCTTTGAACTACGAGGTCTTTGATCCATGTCAAGGCATGGTACATAGGAAACCTCCCTGAGGTTCCAGAATGTCACCCATCGGACCAAGGTCCTTCATAACATCTGTTCACCGACACCCATATCCTCTCTGAACTATGAGGACTTTGATCCATGTCAAGGCATGGTACGTAGGAATCCTCATGAGGTGCAATCCCACCATCTACCCAGACCAATGTCCTCATTCACGTTGATTCTCCAAGACGCCCCTGTCCCGCATGACGTTAAACTACATCCCAATCCAGCGGTAAGCCGTTGTGACTCTGTCATCCTGTTGCTCCAACACCCCTTTGTGTCAGTTCAATAGCCCCCTTTTCCGGAACTACGAGAACATTGATCCATGAAAAGGCATGGTACGTAGGAAGATTCCCTGATGCTCAAGCCCAACAGCTTGTCATTCCGACCTCCTTCACGTCGGTTCACCAACACCTGGGCAGCCTAGAGTTTAAGACACACACCTTCCAAGCGTACTATGAGGAAATTGATCCATGTCAAGGAATGGTACGTAGGAAACCTCCCTAAGGTTCAAGCCCAACATTCATCGGACCAAGATGCACCATCACATCGTTTCGCTGACAATACCCCACGTGAACTACGTGGACTTTCATCCATGCTAAGGCATGGTACATAGGAATCCTCACGAGGTTCAATCCCACAACCTGGACATTCCAACCTCATTCATGTCAGTTATCCCACCACCTTGGGTGTCCTAGAGTGTAAGCCCCACACATTCATTCCAAACTACGCGGACTTTGATTCCCTGTCACGAGGATACGTAGGAAGCCTATTTGAGAATCATGCCCAACACCACTGTCATCTCAACTGCGGCTCTATGTCACCCCCCCCCCTCTACTTTGCGTAGTTTTCCATCATCCATCCTGATCCTTACTCGGGCCGCCACATCCCGGTGAGATCATGCCACCCCGTTCCACCCCACAGCATTCGGGAAGCCACCCATGAGCTAGCTCCAATATCGGTGTTCCCTCAAGAGGGGTTCCTTAATCTGATCCACTCCAGATAGTATTCTAATCAGCCCAATCCATCTCCGCTGGACTTTAAACTTACAGCATACCCTGTGTCAAACATGTGAAGCTGAGGAAAACCTCAGATACATGCCTATGTCATATGATTCCCTGCGCTCTATGTGGGATGCCTCAAGCTTCCGCGCCCTCGAGAATCCCAATAATATGGGATCAAAGACAGACACGCCAATTCCCCCGCGTTCAGACAGGTTAATGTTGCCTTGACATGACTAATCCCCCAACAGAAGGTTGCTGCCCTGACCAGATCCTTTGGAATGACCTGACAGAAGCAGTGTAATTAACCAGAGTCCATGGAAACATGGCAATAGGAAGATTTTCAAAAACAATGTATCAAATCTACGAGGGAGACCCGGACTAGGTGACGAGTTCCTAGCAGGAATCCATGGAAGGGAGAACCGACATCCATTCATCCTGTTTCGATCAAGGAGCAGACATCCTTGAACAAGGAGTGAATGTCACCCGCCATTGGAAAGCAGGAATGTAGTGTAACAGTAGCACGTCCTATGCCCTGTGCTACCCCAAACCTTAATGAAGACCTGCCCTGCGGCAGTGACATTTGGCGTGGAAGTCTCTCTCGTTCCCACCACATTGGTTATGGAGTTCCTCCGGCCCCCAGCCGTCGATGTGAAGACATTTCCCATCTGGTCCCTCTCCAACGTGGGGATCCTCCCTACGTTATCTCTGTAGTTGGCGAAGGTCCTCCCCGCCCTGGCAACCATAGGGGTGAAAGTCCGCCTTGCTCCACCTGCGCCAAGCTGGGAGGTCCTCCCCATTCTCCCACCGGTTTCAATAGAGATTTTTCCTGCTCAGGTTCTTTTCAGGGAGGTCCTCTCCATGTTCCCTTCGACAATTACCCCGGTTCCCCTTGCACCCCGGCTGTCTCAAGCGGAAGTCCTCTCCAATATGGCGCCAGCACGGCCCCAAGACTACGTGTTGGGAATCATCCTTTTCCCGAGGATCCCTATAGGCACAGGAGGTCGGGTCAATGCCACCACATTAAAAATATTGGGAAGGCTTGGGTGGAGATCAAACCGGCCCGCTTCTCAGATTTTGATGCAGAATGCGACTCGACAGTGGAACCCTCTCATCGTTCCTCTATTTTATGGATCGGGGAAGGAACAAGGCGTGTCAGCTTCATCCTTACAGAATGCGAAGTCCACCATATTTCCACCTCTCTTCGCAGGTACATCCAAGAGGAGGAAATTTTGGGAATCCAGCAGGTTCCGACCGTGCAGTGACCACCGTCGTTGCCAGAAGCGCCCTCTACCTCCACCAGAGATCATGGAGGGCTATTTTGGGGAACGATGGCGGTTTAGAAACAGCGTGAACCATCGCCAGTAACTGTGATCCCTACACTAGAAGCTGTAGCTATTATCCCTTCGTATCGTGACATTGTGGTCAGGTCACTGCACTCTTCAAAGGATGGCCTGGAATTCGGCGACTAGTCGGCTCGCTCCTCGTATTCTCCACCGCCCAGTTTACTATCCCAGCGGTCTGCCTCAGTACCACTACCAGTTCCTTAGCC
Organism: Viscum album; assembly: GCA_963277665.1. Lineage (NCBI taxonomy): Eukaryota > Viridiplantae > Streptophyta > Magnoliopsida > Santalales > Viscaceae > Viscum > Viscum album. The sequence continues at coordinate 30,073 of CAUJRU010002037.1, forward strand.
ACCTCTTGTTGATGAGTGGGGCAACACAGGGCCATACCCTGAGCCTGAGACCAGGAGTTTCTAGATCATTCTCGCAGCGGATCACTTCCCAGAGAAGTTCTGGCCCAAGGCAGCGTCGAACTTTTGTGCGCCAGAATCCCTCACCCTGGAGGAAGTCGAGTGCTTCCGTCAGACCCTATCAGCGATGCACTTCCGTCATCATTATGATCGGGAGGTGTACCCTAGGAGCCATGTTCACTTTGAGTAAATCGGCTAGCAATGTCGTCTGGTTGATTTGGCCGCACTCCCCAAGGCACAATGCCCTAAGTCACCAGGTCACCGGACCACCGTCTAACAGAAATGTGTTCAGAGTTTCAAGGTACTCTGCAAAATAATCAGGGAAGCTACCCCCCATGTGCAAATCTATGGTTAGGGACAGTATTCTGCCCTTCTCTTCAGTCCTATCCGACGGCAGCCCAATTCATTATGTGATAATGAGGACATTCCCCAAAGAAGGGTTACAGTCCACATGGCTGACATAGTGGATAAGGAAGATGAGTTGGAGTTTCTTGATGGAGACTTACCCCCTGAGGGTGTACCACCACTTCTGGATCCATCGGGGAGGATTACTCGTCAACAGAGCAACTTTCTAGGCCTCCCTGTGCCCACCGAGTCACGGATACACAGTCAGAATACTGGTAAGGGTAAAGAACATGTTGGCACTGTCAAGCACTCTGAACCGTACACCTTAGTACAGAAGATGGGCGAAGACCCCGAGAAGGCTACGTTGTGCCAGCAAATTGATGTGAAGAAGAGGTTGGTCGACGAACTCCTAGCCTAGCGCGCAATCGAGAGGCGACCCGACTATGGTGATCCCAAGCCAGGGCAGCGGGGGCAGGAACAACTTCCCCCCAGTGAGATGCCTTTGGGCAACCCTGATCATGATACTCCCACATAGAGGTACGAAGCCGGAACTCACAGCAAGAGGGCGTGATACGTCTTTCCAAACCCTCCTGAATAGCGAGAAAATCCGAGGAATCTAGCCTGAGTTCCCCCAGCCACCCCAAGGGCCGTTTCGCCGGTCGCCCAACGAGCTGTTGAATCCGACTACCATGTCAAGGATCCCGACAATTCACTCGTGGTTAGGGATCCCTGTCAATACAGGGACCCCCACCCAGATGATCCTATAGCATCAATCATCACACGTCTCTAGGTGTTGGAAACATGACACGTGGTAGTCCCACCAGATGGAAAACCATATCCCACATGGGTGGATGATATGCCTGCACCTCTGGGTTTTTGGAATCCCACTTTCTCGCCCTTTAACAGAATGGGGGACCCATCACAACACCTAGCCCACTTTTTTTCCAGGTTTGGCCCTAGGTTGGGGACCCTGGAATAGTAAGAAGCTTCCAAACGCTGATGTTTTTTGTAGAAATTGGAGTGCCCAGCATTTTTTTGGTATATCCAGCTCCCTATCGGATCTGTGACCAGATGGGAGGATCTCCACCGGTAGTTCCTATACCAGTTCAGCTCCACCACGCGAAAGACCAACATCGTGGACCTCTTCAAGTGCAAACAAAGGCATGATGAGTGAGTCGCGGACTTCATCGCCCGGTGGAAGGGGCTTATATACTCCCTCGACATGCCACTGACTCAAGAGAAATTACTAAAAATGTGCGTAGGGATTGTTAAAACAGAACTGATTCATTCCCTGATCACCCAGAACTACCCCGGAGGGTTCCATGACTTCTCAGATAAGGCTCAGCACCTTGAGGAAGCTCTGCAATAGGCTAGTCAGGCGTGTCTGCTGCCCCCTGTGATCCTATTTAGGAGGGCTGTCAGAGCCGAACCCGCTGCGGTGGCCCAAATAGAAGCCCCCAGGAAGCTAGAATTACTGCCAGTGGCACCGGATTTGCAATCCCACAGAGACCCTCCACCTCAGGCATAGGCTCCTGCCCAGCAGTGACCGCCTCAGAACTGACAGGTTCCCCCATGCAATGCACCACCACTGCGTAGGCGAGACAATCAGGCTCCACCTCCTCGATAGGCCCCTCTTCAGGGCCCAACTCCCAGAGCCCCCTGCCTAGAATGAAGGCACCAGACTTACTCATTTAACGAGAATCAGGTCCCCAATAACTTTTGTAGCGCCCTAGAGAAGGTGATTGTGCGCTTACCCGATTGCAAAAGGCCGGTAGAAGAGAATCTCACTAATCTCCCCAACTACTTCCCCAATAATCAGATCTTGGGGCACACCATCAAGTAGTGTTATGTGTTTAATGACTGTATCCAAGACCAAGTTGACAAAAACATAGTCAGGTTGTGCCCGACCACGATACAAGTGGAAGGTGTCTTTGTAAGGTCACAAAGCGGTAGAGACAACGAAGGCAAGTGGCAGCAGGTTCCCAGCCACGGGACCTAGAAATACGATGAATGGATGGCCCATAAAACTACCACCTATGCCCATGGTATCATTCCAGCACAAATGAATTTTCTGAAGCCTTCAGAAGAAACAACCAGTACCTCTGTGTCGTCATCTCAGCAGACCTCCTCCCAAAAGGGCAAGTAGCGGCGGTGCAAGAAGAAGCAACGCGCTCCCCCATTGTCATCATCATCCCACACTCCCGATGATTTCATGCCCCCTGAGATGGATATTCCTCCTAGAATCGCCATGTGGTGGATGATTCGTCAAGCGACATCCAGGGGTATGCTTCGGTTAACACCACGGAGCTGGTAAATCCCTACATGACTCCCAACGAGGGGGAACGCCAGTCGAGCCTTCCCAAGATCCCCAATCGACGTCAACGTCAGTGGAAAAGCGACCACATAGGTCGTCAAGGCACGGCTTCAGGCGCTTTAATCCAAGTCGTGCACACTACTAAAACCAGACAGTTGGCCCAGCGTAGATCTCAACACACGCAACCTCATCTGGTGCCCTAATATCTACCTCCACTACCGGTTGTACTACTAGATTAGGCAGAGTTGCCTCATTTGTACCACGACCAGTCGTGCCCTGCTACAGTCCTATCTCAGTTTTCTGGTCCTCATCTGGCAGCTACTCTTCAGGCATCAACTAGCAGGCAACGGGATGTACCCAGTACCAGCCAGCCGCCGGTCCAGCCTGTAGGGCCCACCGTGTCTCTAATTGCATAGAGACCTTCTGTAAGCAGAGGTTCGCATTTGGAACAAAAGAATGATGTTCTGAAGCACCTTTTCGGCATTCTAGCAAGGCTTTTTATCCTTGAGTCTCTTCTCCTGTCATCTGAAATGTGTGAGGCACTTACCGAGGCCCTATAGAGACCCTTCCAGATTGAGACGGAGGTAGCAGTCGCAGAATCCATCCACACTGAGGCAATTGAGAATGCCGAATGTCAGGAAGTTATCTCATTCTCTGGTGAAGATGAAGACCCTCCCATACAGGGGAACATTCTCCCATTATACTTCACTGGTCAGTTCAATGGTGTGGAAGTCCGCCGCTACCTTATGGACACAGGTTCTCGGATTAACCTAATCCCGACTCGGACATTGTGGAAGCTGGGTTTGTCTGAGGATGATCTAAATCCCTCTGACCTCAGAATCTAGGGATATGACAGGACCAAGAAATCCTCGTTCGGCAACATCCGCTTGAAAACAAATTTCGGTGGAATAATGGCCAGTACCGAGTTCATGGTCATCTCCCAGGACACCGCGTACAATGCATTGATGGACGGTCCATGGCTATATCTGCATGAATTAGTCCCTTCTTCATATCACCAATGCCTCAAATACTCCCTCAATGGTTGAGTCAGTGTTCTCCAAGGAGATGCATCTCCTTTTGCCTCTTGTGAAGCCCGCTATCTGAACGATGACTATTACAAGAGCAAGGATAATAAAATCATGGAAAGTGAGGATGAACCCACCCCGGTCATAAGTGATCTCTGGGTAGGTCTGGATGACACCTAAATCTTCTCGATAAATCGGTTGGAGACCAAGACCCCCGACATGGGGCAGTGTTTTGTTGTTTCGGGTATAAGAGGAAGGCACATTCCCATGTCCAAGTGATGGTGGAAAATCACCTCTTACTCCTACACCAACTAGGCTCAGGTGATCCTAGAACCTCCTACCCATGTACAGTATCGGGATGTCAGGATCATTGTAATGGTGGTACGTCATACATGTCTCTTCCGCTGGGCTGGAATCAACCATCTCAAGACGATGCGACATTACTACTTTTATGTCATCAAGTGTGGCCCCTTGGACTGAAGGCCAGATGGGATTGGATCGACTACCTTCATCGCTATGGTCTCAGTGGTGCATGAGTCTCCTGACGTGATGACCACTGCCGCTCAGGCCGGCACTAGCTTCCCATCAGAGTTTGGTGGCTCAGAAATGACTCCCCACATAGAAGATCCCTCCACAGGTTGAGAAGAGGATATTGAGGATGCTCCCCCTGCCTTCGAAGAAGTCGTCTATACCACGGTCGATGAACTGGTACAGGTGAACCTTGGTAGCGAGGCTGATCCAAGACCCACATTGATCAGTGTCGCCTTACCCCTCGAGAATCAGCAACAGTACGTGGACTTTCTCAAACAGCACCGTGATGTGTTTTCCTGGAGTTATGATGAGATGTTAGGACAAGATCCCCAAGTAGCCATCCACCACCTTGGTCTCCCATAAAACAATCGCGGGTTCAAGAATCCTCTGAGGAAGTTGCACCCTTCTCACGGTGCCTTGGTTGAATCCGAAGTTGATAAGCACATCAAAGACAACTTCGTCAAGGAAGTCGAGTACCCCAGGTGGCTAGCCAACATTGTGCTAGTCAAGAAGAAGAACGGGCAGATCAGAGTCTGCATGGAATTCCTTGATCTCAACCGCCACTACTCGAAGGATGATTTTCTCCTCCCAGTGAAAGAGTTTTTGATTGATGCCATGACCGGGTTGCAAGCCCTATCTATCATGGATGGGTATTCCGAGTTCAACCAGCTCCGGATGGCCCCCGAGGACGAGGATTCCATGGCCTTCAGGTCTCCCCAAGGTACCTTTTGTTACAAGGTTATGCCCTTCGACCTAAAGAATATGGGTTCCACCTATTAGCGGGTCATGCATTGCATATTCAACCCGATTCTTGGGACACTGGTGGAATGCTACAAGGATGATCAGGTGGTCAAATCTTTCCAGCACCGGGACCATCTCAAGGACCTTGAGAAAGTGTTCGGCTTCCTCCATTCCCACCACCTGAAGATGAAACCACTGATGTGTGCCTTCGGGGTCACCTCTGAGAAGTTTATTGTCTTCGTTGTCAGATACTGAGGCATCGAGATCAACCCAGAGATGATCAACGCCATCACCTAGATGCCTCCCCGAGAAATATTCGAGATCTTCGAGGTCTCCAAGGCCCCTTAGCCCATCTACGCCGATTCATTGCGAATCTGGCTGGCAAGTGTGAACCCTTTTCTCAGCTTATGAAGAAAGGCTCCACCTATGAATGGGATGAAGAGTGTCAGACCACCTTCAAGGAAGTCAAGAAGTATCTACTCCAACCTCCGGTCTTGATGCCACCTATCTCCGGAATGCCGCTGGTCCTTTACGTGACTGACCTTGAACGGTACCTCAGTGCACTTCTCGCCTAGGAGAACAATGAGGGGACAGAAAATAGCCTCTACTACCTCAGCCTCATGCTAATCTATATGGAGACTAGATACTCCCCCATCTAAAAGAGCTGCCTTGTGCTTGTGTTCGCCGTACAGAAATTATGGCATTACCTACAACACCAAGAGGTATAATTGATCTCTCAGGTAGACCCACTGAAGTACATTCTGAACTGTCCCATGTTGACTGGCCGACTAGCACGGTGGGCGGTGATCCTCCAGCAATTCGACATCAGGTTTGTGCCCTAGAAGGCTATCAAAGGACAGGGATTGACAGACTTTCTAGCTTCCCATCCAACCTCTACAGATCAGTCCTTGTACTTGGATTTTCCTGATGAGGCAATCCTCTTGGTCGATCATGCTATCTCATGTTGGAAAATTCACTTCAACGGTGCCTCCCAGAGCCCCAACGGTATGAGGCTCAACGATCCTAGGCTCAACAGAGTGGGTTTGGGTATCATCTTCATCACCCCGGTGCAAGCTGTTTTTCCATAATCATTCTTGTTTTTAGAAGACTGCACCAACAACGAGGAAGAGTATTAGGCTCTCATCACCGGCCTCATGCTCGCCCTTGATATTTACGTGCCCCATCTACATGTGAAAGGGGATTCCGAACTAGTAATCAAGCAGGTCAATGGCGACTATGTTGTGAGGTAGCCGAAGCTTGTACCATTATTGGAGTGCACCCTCCGTCTACTGGCCCACATCCCTACTTGACCAGAGGTTCCCATGTCCCTCTGTCACAGAACGGTTGAGCAGACGGTTTGGCAGGCCTAGCTACGTCACTCGCAGAACCCGAGCAGGTTGATTTGATCATACAAGTGGTACACCGGAGAGTCATCACCCCCATCACCCCAGAGGATGACGACAACCTGCGGGTAAGCCACCTCACCACTAAATCCTCCACATCAGGGGTACTAGGTTCATCAGATGAAGTGGTTGAGGACACTCCCAATTGGAGGGAACCTTTTTTTGAGTACCTCTAAAATGATTTCCTCCCTGGTGATTAGGACGAGCGCGAGAGAATCCGACGTCGCACATTGTAGTTTACCCTCCAGGGTGGTCCCAGTCTTGAGAGGATCCTCTATAAGCGGGGCTTCGATGGTGTTCTCCTTAGTTACATTCAAGGAGTCGATATTTCTCAGGTCATGCAAGAAGTTCATGTTGGTTCCTGTAGTGCCCACCAGGTTATGCCCAAGCTGTCCCATCAGATCTAGAGGTTGGGGTAATTCTGGCCCTCTATGATCCATGATTGTATTGAGTTTACAAAGAGATGCCATGCGTTCCAATTCCATGCTAACTTCCTGCATCGATCTCCAGAGCCTCTCCACTCCACCAAGTACTCTTTGCCATTTACGGTGTGGGGACTCGATGTCGTGGGACCATATCCACCGGCGACAGCTCGCCAGTGTAGGTTCATCCTAATTTCTACATATTTCTACTCCAAGTGGGCAAAGGCAGTTCCACTCAAAGAGGTCAAGGCCTGTTCCATCGTTGACTTCGTGAGCTCCAATATCATCCACCAGTTTGGAGTCCCTCACGCTGTCCTCACTGATAAAGAAACCAACTTCCGAGCAGCCAAGCTGAATAAATTGTACTCCAAGTACAATATACGTTCGTACCATACCCCTCATTATCATGTGCAGGAAAATGGGCACATCGAGGAATTCATCAAAACTCTCTCTATCATCCTGCAGAAAATGGTTGGTCAGAACAAGAAACGTTGGCCAGACATGCTCCCCAATGCCCTCTGGGTGTATCGGACGATGACTCGCAATTCCACCCAGCTGACCCCATATTCTCTAGTGTATGGGGACGAGGCTATCTTGCCCATCGAGATCGAGATTCCATCATTACGCACTACAGTCTACGACCAGAAGACACACGATAAGTCATCCGAAATCCGTCTAGCTTAATTGGAAGCACTGGACAAGAACAGGCTATGTGCCCTGAACAATTTGGAAATGCATCAGAATAATATAACCAGAGAAGAAGAATAATATCATCCTGCATGATGTTAAATTGCTCTTCTAGAACTATGTATGGCTTGATTCCCATCCTCATGGGATACATAGGAACGCTCAGAAGTCTTTCCTTGAGCCCAGCCCCGAGATTTTCTCTTTGACTGTCCCCCCTGGGTATAGTTTCCTCGGAGTGTCCTCGCATGAGGATTAGGCTTCCTTAGCCCCACTCATACCAGGATTATAAGGGTCGTACCATGTTCCCACTCTCGTTCATCTATCCTCCCACATCCTCACCACACGATGTTAAACTGCATGGCCTTCAAGAACTACGTATGGCTTGATTCCCATCCTCATGGGATACGTAGGAACGCCCGAACATTTCATCTGTTGGCCCAGTCCAAAAGCCAGAATCTTCCCCTCTGGTCAAGATATATGGTAGGGTGCACACTTTTTCCCCAACCTACGTAGAGAAAACCTCGACCCGGCTGTACGTCCCCCTCCTTGGAGATGTTCGCCTCTTTCGTAGATGGGTACAACTATGATCCCCCCACTCCTTGATGGGGATTACATCACTTTCCTCATTTGGAAGGGCCCCTGAATGGTATGGATGCTAGGTCTAAGGGCTCTCTTACCACTTAGGGTCAATTCCCTCCAGGATATCGAGAAACAAGCCAATAAAAGTCCGGCGTTTCGAATGTGGTCAGTAGTCGATGGTAATTTGTTGCTCCCATATTAGGTCACCATAGGGACGCTGTGTTTCGAACACGGTCAATAGCCACCCTGGATCTTCAGGTATACCCCAAGATGTCCCAAACACCGAGTGTAGTGATTTGTTTTGCCCCGTCCCGAAGTGTCGAACTCTTTTCGGACAGGGCCAACCATCGGGCCCATGGCCCAGGTTCTCTATATTGGGATTGTGCGGTGTGGTGTGGGATTACGTCCTCATTCACGTCGGGTTACACACCGTGCCGTACACCTCCCCTATATGGGGAATCCTATTCCCTGACCATTGTCCTCACTGCAAGACATTAAACTGCAAGTTGGTTAGGCCTTCCTGACTGATGTGAACTATCAGGCCCTTTGGCCTTTTCCACCCCCTGGCCCAGGTTCTTTCCTACAGGACTGTGCGGTGTGGTGCGGGATTACATCCCCATTCACTTCGGGTTACTCGCCGCACCGTACACATCCTCTTTTGGGTATTCTGCCCTTGGGTATCTTCTAGAACTATGTGTGGCTTTATTCCCATACTTATAGGATATGTAGGACCACCCAAATGTTTAGGCTTCCAGTCTAGCCCCATATTCCAAAAATCTTCATCCCACCATGGCCACTTGGCCTACCCTTCCCGGATAGGGGAGTATATATCATGTTTCGGGGCTATGTCCTCATTCATGCCAGGCTTGTAATGACCAGGCCGTATACCTCTCCCTCCTGAGCCACTTTGTCTCCCCTGTTCGGTTGTTCACCAATGTGCCTAAGGTTACTTCGGTTTAGTTACTTGGAATGTTGGACTCTACTTAGACATTTCTTCACCCTCTTTTTAGGATTTGTGTTCCTCTTTATCAGGGAATTCATCACCTTTCACACCCAAAGGAACCCCGAAGAATAGCCTGGATACAACGCCCAAGGGTTCTCCTATCGTTACGGGCCAACGCCCTCGAGGGTTTCGGACAACAAATCGATTAAAATCCCGCTATGCGAATATGGTTAGCGGTCGATGCTCTTTTGTTGTTCCCACTTAAGGCTAACGCGATATGGAGACTGTTTTTCTTCCACAATTAACACATATCCTTTATCGCCACCTAAACCCCATTAAGCCCAAAATGTCGATTACATGATTCACATCCTTCTCCATCCCCATCATGTACAAGTAGAGCTTTGAAACTCTAGATACTATTCATTAGTACGCATCTACGTTTCAAGGGATCAAGTCCGCATTAAAGGTGTCCTTTGGGGCCCTGTACCAACTTCCCTTTGATGGACATTCTGGGTATTTCAATAAGGATCTTCCTCCCTTGCTTCCCACATATATTTTAACTCACGTTGGCTTAGGGATCGGGTCGAGGTCTATGCTTACATGGAATTTTTCCATCCACCCATAGTCTGAGATCTAAGAACATAAACTAAGATCTCCTCAGAACTATGTCTGGCTTGATTCCCATCCTCATGGGATATGTAGGAACACACAAACCTCTTGTATATGGGTCCAATTTGAGTTCATCTAATTTGTATCTTCTATCCCGCCTTTGGGACTTTGACTACAGGACCGCATGGTGTGGTGGGGATTATGTCTGGATTCACGTCAGGTTTGCAATAGCCACACCACACGCACCCCATTCTAACAATTAGCCCTCCTATTTCCTATCCCGCATAACATTAAAAGTCACCCTCTAAAACTACGTATCGCTTGATTCCCATTCTCATGGGATACGTAGGACCACCCAAATGTTTAGTCTTCGGGTCCAGCCCCACCTCCTAGAGATCTACCGATCTCCCCGGTCACCAAGGCCCCCTGGCATGTTCCCCTTCTCCTGGGAATCCGCCATCTTTTGGCTGCCCTTAGGATGAGTCCGTTGACCCCTTGCAGTGGTTCGCCCATGTGTTAAGAGTACTCTGGTCCAGGACCAAGAGTGTCAGATTCAACTTGGTCAAGTTCTTTCCACTTGTCAAGCTTCGTTCCCCCCTTCATTTAGGCTTCCATCATCTTTCACACCCGAAGGGACCCCCAAAAATGGCCTGGATACTACACTTAAAGGCTCTCATACCGTTACAGGCCTACGCCCTCGAGGGTTTCAGAAAAAAATTGATACAAATCCCGAGTTTCGAACATGGTCAGTGGTCGATGCCCATTTGTTTGTCCCCATTTCAGGCTAATGCAATAGGATGCTGTGTTGCAAACATGGTCAGCAGTAATCCTTCGTCGTCACACCAGCCCATTCAGGCCTTGAATGTTGGTTGCATGATTCATGTTTTGTTCCACCCCATCTTGTCCAGGTGGAATCTCGACACTCTTGGAACTATCCATCAGTGCACCTCTGCACGTCAGGGGGGAAAAGCTACAATACAGTGTCCCTCGGGGCTCCCACGGTCCGTACTCTAAGACCATAAACTAAGATATTCATTAAGGGATATGTGTTACTCGATCCTCATCCCCATGGGATTCGATGGATCAGTCAAACTTCTTGTCTCTGAGTCCAACTCATCTTTTAGCTAGTTCATCATGCCCCTTTCCTTCTTACCCCTATTTGGTCCCCTTGGCCGGAGGTTCCTATATCGGAATTGTGTATGGTGTGATGAGGGATCATGTCCCCATCCAGGTTAGTTATGATTCACGGCACCGTACACACTCCCTGACTATCATCATCTCTGCTACGTCTGCGCTGCATGTCGTCAAAATGAACGCTTGGTCCTATCACACGACCCTAAACTGTGACATTATCGTCCTGGCTGCACGACGAAAAAAGGCACTGCATTGTGATGACCTCATTGTAGAGGACATCACATTGGGTATTGGTCACATTCCATACCATTTGTCAATGCCAACTACGGCTTGATTCTTGTGGTGACACCAGGGATTTCTCTCCTAGGCTTGTCGCTTCACAAAAAAAACCACTCACCTTAAAAGGACAAACAAGATTTATCAAATTCCGCTTCTTTTAGTGCAAGGTCCACGCCTTCACTCCCCTTTTTCCCTGGCACTGGTACCTTATTGTTCCACCCTCAAAAACTATATATGGCTTGATCCCCACCCCCATGGGGTACGTAGGAACGCCCTTGCACTTTTCTCATGCCCTACTCAACTCTCGTTTTCGGTCCCTTGACCTAAAACCTCTCTCAAGGGGGTTGTGCTATGTGGTATGGGATTACGTCCTCATTCACGTCGGGTTTTTCACTGCACCATACATGTCCCCAGTTCCCATTCACGTCAGGTTTTTCATAATTACCTGCCATGTGCCTCCTGTGTTTCCTCCCATCCATGGTCCGAATTCTACAACCCTAAACTAAGATCTCCCTACAGGAAGGGACTTGAATACCTCTATATAATATGTCTCCTTGTCATAATTAGATGTGTTTTGACAGAGAGCATGGAATGTGGGATTTTCATGGGGACATTCCCCTCGTCCCATGAACAAGCTTCATGAGAATTCTATTTGGATCCTTATCCTCTTCCACATCCGAAAGGACCATCGGATGACATGGATTCTGGACTTAAGAGCACTCCATGGATGCTTGGCCTAAGGGATCTCCAATCTTTTTGGGCCAAAGTCCCTACGGATCTCTGGAAACATTTGCGACATGGTCCCATGTTTCGAACATGGTCAACGGTCAACCCTCATCTGTCTGCCTCCACTCCAGGATAACATGATGTGGATGCTGCGTTTCCTCCATGGTTAATGACTATCCTCCATCATCACACCGCCATCATTGTGATCCAAATTTTGAGCTTCATGATTCAAACATTTCCACTTCATTATGTTCAAGTGGAATTCCAATATACTTGGCTCTACCTCTTCACGAATCTAGGTGTGCCACATGGACGTGTTAACATCATTGGGCTGGTATTCACCGAGTGTCCCTTCGCCCTAACCTTCCCCTTATTATGTAGGGAAAGTTCTCTATTACTTCTTGTTTCCCACATCGAGCATGACTCACTTGGCCTTAGTAGTTTTGGTAGGATGTGTACCGGCGCAACCAGGTTTTTCTTCGTCCCACATGACATTAAACTATGCCTCTAGAACTACGTGTGGCTTGATTCCCATCCTCATGTGATACATAGGGACACCCTAGTATTTTTCCTAGGGTCTATCCCCCATGAGTTAGAAAACTTTTTCTTCCCCTTTCGGGCCCCCTGGTCGAACCTCTCGTAGGGAATTGTACAACTATAACTCGGCCCTGAACAAGTTTAGGATGCCCCATGATGACATTGGGAAGTGATAGACCCCATTTCTAGAGAGTCCCTGTCTGAAAGGAATGGTCCATGATCAAGCTGATGCACCCATCGAGCGTACTCCCACCATGGTGGTGTAATTTCAGGAGTATTGGATTCTGTTCGAACAAACCATCACTCCAAATCCCACACTTTACGTGACCCTTTATTCAGATACTCATCCTTTTTCACGTCTGGAGGGACACCCTAACTGTATGGATGCCTGACCTATGGTCCGCCTGCTGTCCTTGTCCAACGTTCTGGAAGACTGGTCATGTTTGGAGGGATCCCCTAACTGTATGGATGCTCGACATATGGTCCACCTACTGTCCTGAGCCAACGTCCCAGACGACTGATCGACTATATTTGAGTTAGGTCCCATGTTGCAAACATGGTCAATGGTTGGCCCTCAATTGTCATCTCTATTTCACGCTAACGCAATAAGGATACTGTTTTTCTGCCACAGTTGACGGTTGTCCATTATTTTCATGCCACCCACACAATATTCCGAATCTTGGGTATCATGATTCACACTTCCCATTCCCACATGTTCAAACCAATTTCAGTTCCCCTAGCGTTGCACCGTTCATGCACAAGAGAAGATTGGAAAAACAGTAATTTGGCTATTCTATGAACTTCCTTCTCTAGCCATGCCTCTCCTATTTCCCGGAAATCCGGACCGGTTATCCAAACCCCATATGCCCGAATCTTGGTTTACAGTCCTATGTTTGGATGGGACTAAGAGACAACTATCTCTTGTTTCTTACATCGGGCCCGACCCACGTGAGCTTAGGGAATTCCCGTTGGATATCCCGCAAAAATTGTAAAGATACAAAATGAACCAGTGAAAACATCAGAACTCGTGCATGCTATAACATTCAAAAAAAATTAATCACAAAAGTACGTTTATGGGTTTGTAATCATTAGAGTACCTGGGGGTCCACTCCCCCCATGGACAGATTGACCCCGTTAAAAGAGCGTTGTAGATCTACCACCCTTTGACTTGTGGCGTCTAGGAATTGCTGACACCGACTCAGCTCCCGCTCCTCCTCAACAGTGATGGGGCGCAGTTTATCTGCCTCATCTTGGGCCCTCTCTATGTCATCCTGAATAGAAGCCATCTCTCCGGAAGCCTGCCTTATATGCTCTTATGCCTCTCCCATTTGGGCCTTCAATAGTGAGATCAGCTTAGATTGTGCATTGAGAGAGGCTGAGTGATCATCTGCCCGGATCTATAGGTGTTGGACTTTGTCTTCAGCCTCAAGGAGTTTCTTGATGTTTGTTGCCTTCCTCTGCTACCAGACCATGCTGAGCCCGTAATCATACTCCCGGATTTTCTCTGCCACGAGGTCTCGGATGATCGAATGTGGGCGTTGGGCATCCACTCCCCCAGTGCACAATTCGCGCAGTCGCGAGAGGTGTCTGTCCATCTCATTCAACCACAGTTCTTGGGGGGGTTTCATTGATGAATTGGGTGATTAGCTTCCATGATTGGAGGCAGAAAATTTGGTTTCCTCTTCATCAGAGGCTGTTTCGTCGTAGTCTGCGTGATTGGAAGGCTCGTATGTGGGATACACTTGCAAGAAATCTTCAGCAGGATCTTCATCTGGCATTGTATCTGGCGGGACATCTGGCGCCAGAGCAGGCGTGGCAGGACTTGGGTCGACTGGACGATCCTCATCATCGGACTCCAGCTAAATCACCTCAGGAAAAACCCTGTTGGTGATGCCGCCAATGATACAGAGTGATGCAGCTTAGGTAGGTGGGGTAACTATCTCCATAATCACCGGCATGCCCCTAGGAGGTATTCCACTAGACATCCCGACCTACCTCGCCGTAGCGGCCCATGCCAGTCGTAGAACTGTACACGACAGGTAAGGGCATTGACGTCATTTGGCACGGTCTACATACGCCATGCAACGAATTCAGTGGAAAAGACTTACAGAGATCGAACTCATGGTGCTGATCCTGAGTTGATGTTGACAAAACCCAACGTATGGTCCTCCGTATATTGTCCGAAGGTCTGGAGATTCTGGATGAGCCCCCTCTGGTGCTCTAGCCCCACCAGATACAGAACTAGACGCAGCTGTAGGCGCGGGTTTCGACGACCCTGCATCATCACCCACCGAGGGGTGAGAGTGAGGTCTACGTACAAGTTCTTCCTACACGGTTCAAATGTTCGTAAGAGGTCCATAATGGCCTGAGAGCAGACCATGAGGAAAGAGACTCGGAATGATACCTCGAGAACCTCTGTGAAATCATCGAAATTCGAGACTTGATCCCCAAATTTGCCTTCCTCCAATGGGCTTCCTCTGCCAACCTCATCTTCCCCAAAGGATTTTTCTAATTCTTCGGGAAGGAGGTGACACTCTCTAAGCTTAGTAGTCAATAATTGTGGGGGAACCATCCGGTTCAGCAGCACCCTCACCCGATCTGTCATTGGATACGGGGCACCACTGGAATGTATGTAGTCCTCCAACTCAGCCAAATATTTCTCTGCCCCCGCCAGAGACACTGTGAAACCAGCCCGAATATAGACTATACCCAGTAAGACCATCCTGAGGTGGTTCAGGTGTTGCCACATCTCAGGAAGGCTGAGAAACTGCCGGTTGACATCCCAAATGTCCCAGGCCTCTGGGAAAACAACATTCTCTAGAATTTCGATATGGCGCAACCGCTTCCCCAGAGCCTGGGTGGATATCCTGCGGAATCATCTTGGTGGCTGCCCCTCCAGATAGCTTTGCCCTTTCGGGACCACCGGGTCTAGTACCGTTGTTGGATTCGCTGCCACTGCCTCACTCTCAGCCGGTGCAGGTCTCGCCACCACGGTAGCCCTGCCACCGCAAGAGGCCCTTGCTGCCCTCCGACCCTGACCTCGGGATTGGGGAGGCCCGCCATCAGCAGCCCAAATGGTTGGATGCTTCAGCATTTCCCATGGATAAGCCGCCTCCTAGCAGATGGCATACTCCTTCACCAGTCCAAAGGTGGAAGTAGGTGGAGGCAATGCAATTCGCATTTTTCCATCTTCATGTGTGAACATGAGCCACAACTGCCTCATTACACACTGGTGATACTCATGGAGCACCTCCCAGTAGACCTACGGGGTCATCCGCTGCAGGTAACAGAATTGCCACACGAACTAATGCGGGGTGTACGGCTCGCAGAGCAGCTCACGGTCCACCCGTGCCACCAAAAATCCACCTCGAAAGTCCAGAATATAATTCTGGGGCTCTTCTGTTCCCTTTCAATTATTGGTGTGTACCCCCGTCAGCAATGGAAACCGGTGGAAGATAAACTCATCCGCCTTCAACACCCAGTTCAGCACCATCGGTACGGTTAATTTGACGGGGAAGCTCCCGGTTGTGTTCAGAATGGAGGGGCGGATGTTCTACCCATGTGGCGAGATGGGGTTTGGATATTCGTAAACCCCCTGATGTGCACCATGATCCACCCATACAGAAGGTGGAAGGGCCCACATATCCTCAGTGGCTTCTTTCCCCCGCCAACGTGCCGCCGCATCTTGTACAATCTGGCGAGCATTGGAATCCAAATATTGACCCGCTGTCCTGTGGCCAGCTTGGATGTTATGATGAAAGAGCTGGGTCACACCCCCATGTTGGTATCCCTCACTGGTAGGATAAAAACTATAGATAAGGGCCGTGATAAATGCCTCCATCCTGACTATCAGCTGCTGTTCAGTATTGACACTAAAACCCCAAGTCTTCCATTGGCTGTCCTCCAAGAGCCACCAATACGAGTGCTCCTTGCCTCGTTGAGCCCCCTTCGGACAAGTTCGAGGCCTCTGAGGAAACTCTCGGTTCTCCGGGAAGTTCTGAAATAGCTCAAACTACTTTTTAAAGTGGACATCTCTCACCGCTTCCTTGCCCTCTCCAGGGACCAGTCACATCAGTGCCAGTGCCAGCTGCAGCATCTGCTCCGTATCCTCCCACGCACTCATAACAGGGAGGAACTCATCATACATGGCCCCCAAGATTGGGACCCCTGAGAACTGATGGACATCCCACAGACTAATGCTGACCTCCCCATGGTGCAGGTGGAAAGTGTTGGTCCTAGATGACCATCAGCTCAACAGCTCCGACATCAGCTGTTTTGGTTGATAAAAATGGAATTGGGAGGCCCATGTCGCCTCATACAAACCCACTCTCCTAATCTCGGCCCCAAACTCCTCACATGAGGAACCTACCCAGTAGTCCCATGCCCAATCGTAGTAGAAGTTGCTGCCTTGGCACATGTCCCACTCATCGGACCACCCCTTCTTCGAATCTCGCAAAGCCTCCTTTAGTATGGTGTGGTACATGGGAGGGGATGTCTCCAGTAGTAGTGGCTTCCCATCAATGTTATTTAGATGGTTGTACAGACAGTGGGCAGTGATAGGTGTGAAGTCCTATCGCACATGACCATCGGCTGCCCTGAACCAGTGACGCTGGCATGGCGTGCTCCTGAACCAGCAAGCTGGTTCATCCCTACTCGCCACATGAATGAGGAAGTCATCCCTCAGCACAAAGCCATACAAGGGCGGATTCTTGCACAGTGGATAATTATTTTGGATCTCTGATAGAAGTTCTGTCAAAGAATTATGATCCGATTGTCTTCGGATTAGCTCTCCCAGGCCCAGACAGTTAGCAATATCATCCCTCCGGGTAGCGTCCGTAAGCACCCCCATCGCAGCTTCTTGATGGGCCATCAGGTTTTAGAACATGGAAAAATTTCTGGTCTGGTCGCAAAGCCTGTTCGCGAAGCCCGTTCATGGAGCTCAGGTGCGAAGCCCAAACATGGAGCTTGGCCTCGGCTTGAAAATAGATGTTTTCTTGGAGCAGTAGTGGAGTTAGAGACTCACAGGTCCCCGCGAAGCTTGATTCACGTTGAGCAAATGCTGAGTACGCGGAGCTTCATGAATCGAGAGCGAAAAAGGACAATGTCACAGATAAGGGAAAGGAAAAAAAAGAGAGGTCAGACCCCCTATTTATAGGTGGCGACCCCAGAGCTTTGCGGCGCATTCAGCCCGCACATAGCTTCGTGGCGCGTCCAGACCACACAGCCCCACGTCAGCCTCGCGCACCCTCTTTGCGAATCAGCACTGCAAAATGCCAAAAAATTTGGCGATTTCCCTCAGAATTAGACACTTGATCCCTCCGCAGATCCAAGTCTGAGGAGGGAATTTGTAGGCGTCAAATATATTTGATGAATGGAGAGAAGAAAGAGGCCCCGCACCTTGCCTCGCGAAGCCCTGACCCGGAGGCCCCCGAGGAAATCGGTAGTCGTGAAGCACCAGAGGCGGTAACGCTCTGCGAACACCTTGACGTTCGTGAGCCCACCGTGAATCACCAGAGGTGGTAATTCTCCATCAACGCCCTGACGTTCGTGAACCCACTATAGAGCAGAATAGGCGGTACCCCTCCGCGAATCCGGTTGATGTTTGCGACCCGCCGTGAAGCAACTGAAGCCCCCTTCGCGTCGTGTGAGCTCTGCTTCATGGCGCACCTTGCCTATAAATACCGAGATCCCCTTGATCTCTCCAAATGGACAATCCGACCATTCAGATTATCAACTCTTGAATCGTGAAGCACTCTTCACTCTGGGAATCATGAGCTCCACGAGGTATTTTTGCTTCACGAGAGGCCTTCACTATGTCTCATTTTGAACCCCTCTTTAGAGAGGGATGCCCTTCGCAAAGCCTAAGGGCATTCACGAAGGAAGGGGGTTCCCAAGGGGACCCTGGCAGTCATGAAGAATTTATGCTTCGTGAAACACCCATCCTATACAAATGATCCACATGCCAATGCAGGGTCACTGTACTTTGCGAAGCACACTGTTTCAAGGCACCTTGCTTCGCGATGCACCTATACTCCATGAGGCGGTGCTCCGTGAATACCCTTCTACTTTCCGAAGCACCTTCCACTCACAACAATTCCTCGTGATAAGGCCAAGGAACTCCACTTCATGAAGCACATCCCTTCGTAAGTGCCCTCCACTACGCAAAGCAACCGAGCTCTGCAAGGCCCCTACCTGTGGACCCCTCTGCTCAGCAATTCCTCTTCCCGTGAAACCCTCCAGGTTTGCAAGATGTTATTTCAAAGTCCCCTGGACGACACCACCTATAGCATTGCATCACCTAATTCTTCTTCACATAGGCACGCTAACGGCTATTTCTTCTCTGCATAGCCACGCTAACGTGGACCCCTTGATGGTTTGCTATGGGACCCCCCTTCAACACGGCATTTCCGGTACCTTCCCTCCCACCATGAGCAGAGGGTACAAGTTATATAAGTCATAGGTGTGTGGAGTGAGCCCACCTCATCCAAGTTGCAGGATGTTAAAATGCCAAGAACCTCGTCTTCAACACATGACATTAAACTATGATCTGACCCCGTGCCTCGCACGCAGGGTCCCCCCGGCTCGGACATTCTTTACGCCCACTGATCTCCATGGAAATGGGATCACCCCTCATAGTGGATGTTATGATCCTTATCAAAGTGACGTTTGTCCACGTGGGAGGGCATCCATCTTGAAATAAGCCCCCCTTCCCCTCTTGTGGAAGGTAGCACCTATGCACCTCTGTACTTCCTCACCGCCAGGGCTTGTGGGGGGCATGATAGGGAACGAGGCACCTCTTTTCTTCGGTCCCAAATTCTCTCCCTCTGCGCTTTGTCACTTTCGGTCCTCCATCCTAGAGTAAGTCCCAGTACCATGGGTCACCTAACGCGTAAGCCCCTCTTCGCTTCTCATGGACGTACCCTTCGCGATGTGATCGTCAAGTATCTACTGCCTCTTGTTTCTGACACCGAGCATGACTCACGTGGGCTTAGAGTAATCATTGAACATGAAAATTCCCTCATCCATAATGATGTTAAACTGTATGCCCCCATCCAGCATGAATTTAAACTGTATGCCCCTGTCTAGAATGGCGTTAAACTGTATGCCCCCATCCAACAAGACGTTAAACTGTATTCCCCCGTCCAACATGATGTTAAACTATATGTTGTCCCGCATGACATTAAAATGTACATCCATTTGAACTATGAGGTCTTTGATCCAAGTCAAGGCATGTTATGTAGGAATCCTGCACGAGGATCAATCCCACCGCCTGTCGTTTATTCGCGTCCAGGTTCACCCCCATCCCGCATGACGTTAAACTAAATTCCAGTCCAGCGGTTAGCCGTTGTGACTCTCTTGAACTATGTGGACTTTGATCCATGCCATGGCATGGTATGTAGGAAGCCTCATGAGGTTCAAGCCCACCACTAGTGAACCCCCGAGTTCACCTTCATGTCGGTTTACTAACGAAGCCCTTTGAAATATGAGGTCTTTGATCCATGTCAAGGCATGGTACGTAGGAAACCTCCCTAAGGATCAAGCCCGTCACCCATCGGACCAAGGTCCTTTTTCACATCGGTTAACCGACCCCCAAATCTCCTCTGAAGTATGAGGACTTTGATCCATTTCAAGGCATGGTACGTAGGAAACCTCACGAGGATCAATCCCATCATCCACCTAGACCATGGTCCGCATTCACGTTGGTTCTCCAACACGCCCCCATCCCGCATGATCTTAAACTGCATCCTAATCCAGTGGTAACCCATTGTGACTCTATCATCCATTTTCTCTGACACCCCTTTGTGTCAGTTCAACGACCCCCTTTTCCCAAACTACGAGGAATTTGATCCATGCTAAGGCATGGTACGTAGGAAGCCTCCCTGAGGTTCAATCCCAACAGCTGGTTGTTCCGACCTCTTTCACGTCGGTTCACCAACACCTGGGCAGCCTAGAGTGTAATCCCCCACACCTTCCCAGAGAACTATGAGGACTATGATCCATGTCAAGGCATGGTACTTAGGAAACCTCCCTGAGGTTCAAGCCCAACATCTATCGGACCAAGATCCACCTTCACGTCGGTTCGCTGACGATACCCAACTCGAACTACGTAGACTTTGATCCATGCTAAGGCATGGTACATAGGAAGTATCACAAGGTTCAAGCCCACCACCTGGTTATTCCGACCTCATTCACGTCAGTTCTCCCACCACCTTGGTCGGCCTAGAGTGTAAGCCCCACACATTCATTCCGATATACGCATAAATTGATTCCCTATCATGGGGATACGTAGGAAGCCTCTTCGAGACTCAAGCCCAACACCACCGTCATCTACATGACGACTCCATTTCATCCCCTTTCTACTTCACGTAGTTTTCAATCATCCAACCTGATCCTTACTCAGGCCACCACATCCCGGTGAGATCATGCCACCCCATTCCACCCCACAGCATTTGGGAAGCCACCAACAGGCTGGCTCCGATATCGGTGTTCCCTCAAGAGGGGTTCCTCAATCTGATCTACTCCAGCTCGTGTTTTGATCAGCCCGATCTGTCTCCACTGGATGTTAAACTTGCGGCATACCCTGTGTCAAACATGAGAAGCTGAGGAAAACCTCAGATACATGCCTATGGAATATGATTCTCCACGCTTGATGTAGAATTCCTCAGGCTTCCTCACCCTCGATAAGCCCTATAATAAGGGACCAAAGATAGACACACCAATTCCTCAGCGTTCAAACATGTTAATGATGCTTCGACATGACTACTCTCCCAATAGAAGTTTGCTACCCTGACCAGACCCTTTGTAATGTCCTGAAACAAACAGTGAAATTTACCAGCGTCCATGGAAACATGAAACTGGGAAGAGTTTCACGAACAATGTATTAAATATATGAGGGAGACCCAGACTAGGTGACGAGTTCTGAGGAGGAATCCACAGAAGGAAGAACCAACATCCCATCATCCTGTTTTGATCAAGGAGCAGACATCCCTGAACAAGGAGTGAATTTCGCCCGCCTTTGGAATGTGGGAATGCGGGGTAATAGCAGCGGGTCCTCCATAGACAGATGCGTGCACCCCGGTGAAAGTGTCGGAAACACACCTCCTCCCACATCTACTATCCCAAACAACAACAATACACCCCACACATGCACCAACTATCCGAAAATATGAATTATGGAATTCCTTCTTCCTTGTCATGATATTATCCACTATGGGAATCATTGACTCTCCCACACGAGTTTAGTCGCACATCAACTAATACATATCGATTAGGAATCATTTGTCTTCCTTTTAACATGATAGTAACATAACATACTTTATAGAACATGAAAACAACTCATCTCATAAACAATATTGGAGTATCAAATCATAAGAAACGCCCTAAAAACAGTCAAAATAACTCTAGGTATTTGGTACATATCAACGCTTCTCACTTCCAAGTACATCCCTTTAGGCCATTATGCCTCTGCAACATGAGAAACAATGGAATAATTCATTCACATAGAACTATGTCATGATGATCCTGGATATCCACTACCACTCTATTAACATTGTGTCACCCTCAATATCTAACTATCCCAAGTCAATGACATGGGAGTCATCGTGAAGATACCGATGATGTTAGGAGACATAAAAGACTGAGTGGATCCTCTCCAACTGTGATGAAAATACCAACTAGTATGCCACCTTTACAAATTTCATCAAGACCTCAAACTGTCCAATGAACCATGGAGAAAGCTTGCTCCCTCTGGCAAACCTATGCTTCCCATATCAAGGAGAAACCCTCAAGAACTTGTGGTCTGCAACCTTGAACTATGAGGGACATCTCCTGAAATTGGAATATGACTTTTTCTAGTCCTATATTTCCTTCATCCTCTCATAAAAATCTGTACATTCTCATCCCTACTCTACCCCACATCTGGTCCAAAAACAGTTGTTTCCCCAACTTCTATCCAGCACAAAGGTGAACGACGCAACATTATGTTTAAAGATTCAAATGGATCCATTCAAATGGTAGTGTGATAGATATTATAGTAAGAAAAATATACCAATGAAAATTTTCACACCTAAGTCCCACCAAAATACAAGAAGCATGCCCACAACATGTCCTCCAACATGTAGATGGTATCTTCATCTTCCCAGATGTTTGAGGGTCAAAAGAAGTGCTGAGGTATAACTGGGTTCCAAAATCATGTTGCAATCCCCTAAAAACTCTCGAGGTAAAAAATATCCTTATCTATAATGATGGATATTAGAACCCCATTCATTCAAACCACATCATCCACATACCCTTTCACTAAGGTATCCACTACGTCTGACTCCTTAATTCCTTTGAAGTGGTCCAATTTTGTCAGCCGATCCACTACAACCCAGATTACTTCACACCATCCTTGTGCCTAGTATAATCCTATGATGGAATCCATTGAGATGTCATCTAACATCCACTTGATGATATCTTAGGACTGCAAAAAACCACCAGGATGAAGGTGCTCAACCATCACATTCTGCCTCACCAAGCACTTTGCCACAAAATCTGCCACAACCCACTTCATCTTCGGCCACCAAAACTAATCTCTCAAGACACGGTACATCTTGAAAATTTATAGGTGTACCACTAAGGGTTATCTATGAATCTCATAGATAAATACCTCATGCATCTCCACTAAAACAAATATATTTTCCTGGAACGACATCGGATTCTGTCCATCATCCGACCACCCCTCTCAAGTTTCACCCTGGTCAATGCGATCAATAATAACTTCTACCTCTGAGTCTCCCCAATGAGACTCCTCCACCTTATGCCACCAATATGACTACTACATTATATGAAATAGATATTATCTACAACCATCCATTCCTAAATCTAAGTGAAAGGTAGAAAAATCCTCTATCTCTCTCCAAGTGTCCGTAGATTCTCAAACTACCTCCTTCTAGGATGTAATTCTCAAGGAATCATCCCAACATTCCCATTTTCAGAGGTGTAGGATATCTCAGAATCATTGTCCATAAAAAATCCATCCACCTCCATTGTCGCACGTTTAGATCTATCTAAAATATATATATACCTCATACTCTTGTGATCTTTGAACAACCCAAAGTGCTCCCAAATGAGGTAATGTCTCTACAAATTTAGACTAAACATGACGACTACTATCTCCAGATCATGGGTGGCATAGTTATGTTCATGGGGATGTAACTACCAAGACACATAAGAGATCACTACCCATTGATGCATCTGCAAAAACCCCATGCCTATATGGGAAGCATAATAAAACACCTTGAACATCACCCCTTTCTTTAGTAACCATGGAAATGGAGAACAGACCAAATTACACTTCATGTAGTGGAAAGTTGCATGACACTACTCACTCAACACAAAGGCCTGATCCCTCTAGGTTAGAACCATCAACAGAGATTCTACTCGAGATAATTCAGGTACCAACCTACGGTGATAGCCTTCGATACTATGAAAATTGTGAACCTATTCCACATTCATGGGTTCTACATTAGAAAAATCTACCTTGTCCTTGGACTAGTCCACTTATATTCCTGGTTGATACATCAGACATCCAAGGATGTGGACCTCCCATGTCCAATAAATGCACTTGGAAAACATTTCATAGTGTTGGTGGTGTTCAAGAACCTCTAGAACGGTCTTGAGATGCTCAGAATTGTACACCTCTAACATCAGGTAGGCCATAATTTCATTGATTAATATGATAACAAACTGGTCCAAGAACACATGATTAATAGAGTTCATAAGACCCATGGACATGGATGTTGTGTTAATAACTTTGAACGACATAGCCACAAACTCGATGAGCCCATACCTGCATCTAAAAGTAGTCTTCGTGATGTCACCCTCCTTCACCTTCAACTGATGATACCAATACCATATATTGACCTTTGAAAACCTACTTTATCCCCTCAGCTAGTCTAAATTGTACTATATCCTTGGGAGAGGGTAACTATTCATGACCATCAGTATATTATACCTCTGGTAGTCTACACACAACATCATAACACCATCTTCATTCATTAAAAATAGGATTGAGGCACCCCCAGATGACATAGTAGTCTGGATAAATCCCATCTTTATTATATCATCAATTTGAATCCTTATCTCCCACAACTTAGAAGGTTCCATCTGATAAAGAGAAAATAATATAGGAGAAGCACCAAGTTGAAAGTCTATTCTGAACTCTAGCATACCTCAAGGGGTAGAATCACATCCTCCTTAAGAAAAATATCCATGAAAACCCCAAAATCTATGGGAATTGCGCCCCCATCTTAGGGTCCACTAATTCCATTAATAGTTCACCCAACAAGGAAAGAAGAAGATCCACATGCTGACTGCCAGTCCGGCAACACTACTCACCAAATCAAGCCGCATTTTTTCCATACACATATAAAAACAGTACTCTTATCTAGTAACATTCGATAATATGATGAATAGATTACAACCAATCTATGCTTATTATGTCCTCCTACAACTACATCTTCAATAGGAAAATATCCAAACATGCCTAATGTGGTACTATCATCAGTATAAATCCCTAGAACACATCAAACAAGTCATTTTGAATCAGACATGGTGAAAACATGAGTACTAAACAAGTTGATCATACCTCAAATGATATTTGGACCCAACAGAACCCCTGCCTTCACAAGGTAAATCTGACCATCCCCATCCCTCTACCCTTCTATTATTAACCGTCTACTTAACCACATATGGGACTAGGACCCTACGAAACTCCTTGAGGTAGGCCTCCACCTACTTTATGTACCCTTAGTGTAGAAGGATCATGTCGTCCCTACTGCTGAAACAACCTGGCAAAATTTTTTTACTAAGGTGAGCATTGAACCTTCCCACCTCACCCATAATGATGTAGAACTGGGAACTTACTCTGAAGGTGCCCATGGACTACACCAAGGAAATACCATGGTCCCAAGACTATGGAAAAAAAGAAGGACCAGATGGTTGGAACTGGAACTGTAGAGGTCGACTTTTTACTGGCCTAAACCTCAGATAACCTAGTACATGAGACATGTTGTTGGAGGCATTTCCATTTGTAGAACCCTACTGGATCCCCACTTGAGTTAGAAAACCTCACGACTGCATCCTCTAAACCACTTCCTCCTCCTTCTGGTCCTCTAAGTATGTTATAAAATTTAAGGGAGAACTACATACTGGAGGGAAGTACGGAGTGCTTCCTCTAAGAGTATGGCTTGAGACTCCTCATATGGAAAGAGATGTAGAGAAAAGTGAATGAGATATTTGAATTTGACCCCTATATCTCGTATTGACATAGTCTCCTGCAAGAGGGAGAGTAACTCTTTCCTCTTATTGACCTTCATTGATGAAGGAAGGAATTCTTCATAAAACTCTTTCTAGAAATTGACGCATAGAACATCAGTCACATTTCTATCCCATATGTAGTGTGTCCACCGTTGATGTGAATCACTCCGTATCGAACTAACCAAAAATGGAACCCAATCCTCTATTAAAGCTAGGATTAGGTGGATTGTGATCTCAAGCCCCTCGAGCCTACTCTCTCTCATTGTATTTGAAACACTTCCTTTATAATTTATCAGAGGATACCACTGGGAAGTGTGAAATATCTTTTACGACTTATTTTCCTCCTCTTACAGATCACCCCTCTACTTATCTGCCAAATTTCCATATTAGGCCTCCACTACCTAATCCACTCAGGGACGATGACATGGTTCAATAACTAAAAGGAAAACCGAGAACTCCTATGCCTAAGTAGTATTTAATTCACTTAGGTTTCATTTTTACACATTTTTTATCTTTTTATCTAGAAATGAAAAAAAAGACAATAACACAAGTCATCATGATGCATGTACCTTCACTAGGGTCTCTACCCTGCAAAAGGTGTAGCATCACATGGTCATTCATTAATCTCAAGGTCCTTGCATCGGATCTCGAGGGGCCCTAAAACCTAGTATCTTACATAGGATTCCTTGGCTTATGAAATGCACCAGGATCACCTTACACTATTTCACTACCATCTTATGAAATTCTCACAGTACGAACTCCAAACTCCATTCTACATCTCAACCATTGCTCAAATACCAATCTATCATGACCCTCCTTCATCGAGATGATGGATGGGATGAAAATATATAGTGAACTTCCTTCTTCATGATGAAAAAGAGATAATGTCACCTGAATCCCACCTCAAGTTGGTCCCAGAGTGGAGACCAGAACCAACGGTATATAAATCTCAAAAAATGGGAGGCATTACCCTTTTTATAGTAACCATGTTGAGAATATAAGATGTATCAACCTCATAAAAAATCCATGAAACATATATAAAAGAATCCCAAAACCACCCAAATGAATTTTTGAGGTAAAAATATAATAAATACAATGGAAACATCAAAATATAATACCAAAATAAAAAATCTAAGTAGTGAAAAAGCAACTACCCTAACACCTGAGCTAGCAGGGTCCAACACAGTCTACGTAATATCCTTGAAAACCTAAAAATAGTTTTATATATGTAGGGTGAGAATACAAGTATACTCATTACGAATGCCAAATTCTCTCATGCACAACTATTAGAAGAATACTAATACCCCTAAGAGAAAATTGCAGAAACTCAAAAGAACCTTATAAGGTATAATATCTATCCCAACCTTACCAAATAATTATCACCAAATAATGAAAGTAATGTAAATTAATAAGTACATCGATGATTAGGTACCCCACACCACATATCATAGGTTAACTTATTTACCCTAACGAAGAATGTCCTGACACTACCATGCTCTTCTACAAGCCTTACTTCCACAATCATCCACACACACTTGGTCCACATACCACATCAATCCTAAAAACACATGAGCCATGACCACATCACATCCTACCCATAGACACTTTATCCACAAGTCCACAACCTCATACAAAGACACATGAGAATGTACAACATATATATTCCTAACAAAATATGGGAAGAAATCCATTACTAGAGACATTTGGTCCTCACAATCACACAACAACCTGCCAGAAGAGTTTAGGGAAACCAATACCTAGAAGAGGGTGAAGATATAGAGAATAACTAGCCATCCATCCTCCCACCAGGATTTTGGAAAAGGACATTGTCTCCCATAACAATGGGGGTGTCCGTCATGTAGTGGAAAACATGGGTGGGTGATTATAGAAATCAAAAGGAGATAAATATATATATAAAAATGGACCAAACACAAAACCCAACCTATAGGTTTCCAAAAAAAACCAACCCACCCAAAACTGGAGTTTCTTCAACCTGTAAAGGATAACCACACTTCCGATCAGAAACATAATGAATAACCCTAGTGAATTCATTTAACCAATTATCATTTTCCATTAACAAATCATTTTCCTATTTATTGCATCTTTACTTGGGATGTTACCAAACACATCGCACAACAAGTAACATCATAACCCACACACACATGAAAAATGTCTCTAGAAACTCTAGGAGAAAGGCCCACACAAGGTAACACTACCCTTCTTCAAAATTATACCTCCCAAACCATCCTCAGTAGCCCCACTACACCAAAAGAACAATATCCTGCAAAAACGAAAACATTTAACCAGATTGTAGTCACACTATTCAAAGACATAGAAATTTCATATAATTTTTTTTCCATTATTTGGGATTATTTCAAGTCTATGAAAATTTATGGCACGCGATTCTGAGGCCCAGAGATCCCATAATGGATTTTGTTTGTAATTTTTTTAAGGTACGTTCAGTAAACGTGCAGGTGGAATTTTATATCTTTTGTACTGGTGCTCGGATTAAAAATCCAAGGGAACCATTGAATCTATTGTGCCTATATTCACTTAAGGTAAGCATAACCTTGATCAGCCAGGGTCAAACAAAAAAGTTATTTTAATGAAATTTATAAAAGAATAATAAAATAACTAATGGTTATTTTATTTTATTTTTCAACCATTGGAAAAACAGTAGTGGGACTGTAGTGCAACGTCAAACCATTTAATTTCTTGAATCTTATGTTTTGTAAAATCACTATTGAGATAAATAATGGGTTGTGTAACCGCATCATTGGGAGAGTTAAAAGATTCATTAATTAAGCTCATTAATGAACCTCATTAACTATGTGTTTCATTAATATCCACCATCCCCTCTATTTAATTTGAGATTAGGCTTGGGTTTTGAGAGAGATATGAGAGAACGCTCTGAAAAATTGTTCGGGACTTTCCACTCTAATGAAGAATGTGATTGAGTAATGGTCGTCAGGGGAAACGATGGGTGACAGTGAACGCCGACGAACACCTTTGGATGTGGACGCTCCTTCCTCTTTGGTAACAACTTGTAACAAAATCAAGGTAGGGGGTTTATTTATTTAATTAAGAGTTGTAATTTTGGTGAAATGTTAACCTTTTTAATGCAAACATGGAGGGTGCAGGAAAAATGAACAAGGTCGGGACCCTCCGTAGTTTTCAGATTTGTTGGAGTTTCTTGTGGGAAACTGAAAGGTAAGGCGACACCCAGTGGAACCGGCCTTGTTCCCAGCAGAGAAGAGATAGTCCACCATCCTAGCCTATAGTCGGAGGAGGAGTCGCGCCCCGGCAGCACGCCTGGGCGGTGTACGTCACTACTGTGACAGGACACAACACTAGAGGAGATGCGCCCCAGCGGCGTGCCTAGGAGGTGGAAGCTGCGGTTCTAAAGGGTCGTAGTGCTGAAGGAGGTGTGCCCCAAATGCACACTTGTATGAAGAAAGATTCATCCATGATGGGCTGCGGTGCATGAATCTCATGGTGATAGTGTGACGCCGCAACGAGAAGTCAACCCGGTGTGCGAGTTGACGCAGGTGAAGAGGCTGGTGGACCCTGCTGCATGAGCAGGTGCAAGATGT
Source organism: Viscum album (assembly GCA_963277665.1). Lineage (NCBI taxonomy): Eukaryota > Viridiplantae > Streptophyta > Magnoliopsida > Santalales > Viscaceae > Viscum > Viscum album. Next base: position 59,297 of record CAUJRU010002037.1, read on the forward strand.
GGCTATGCCGTATCTTGGGAGAAGGGATTCATCCTAAAACCGTGAGCTGGGATGAGCCAGGATGGTCGTGCCGCTAGATGGTCCAGACCATTTAAGAAGGCCCATCGGGCCAGGTCGACCATATTTGGGCCAGACCCGGTTCGGGTCGACCCAAATCAGATCAGGTCGGTCCAACTTGGTCGGACCGGACCAGAACCCCTTTCAGCCCATTTACAATTAATTAGGCTTATCTACTAAATCATACATTTGTTTGATGAACCACCTATGGTGCAGAAACCCTAAGGAATAGGTGAACCACACGGGATACTCCATATGAGTTTCGAAGAATGTTGGAGTTTGGCCGGGTTGGATCGTACCCGAATCCAACCAGGACATCATCACTAAAATGACTATAAGTTATAGAACGGGTATCCGGTTGACACGAAATTTATTGAATTGGAACCCTTATGACATGAAATTTTATCAGGTTTCTTATTCATAGGTCTTCATGCCGTTTAAAATATAACAGATGGATTGAGGAGCGGATCCCTCCAGAATCATGCGTGCTATGTGTGAGAATATAGAGGATGGATGAGACGTGAAGAAGGAATAGATATCCTGTGTGGATCAGTACCGATGGATCCTATCTGGATCAGAACCGATGGATCCTATTTTGATCAGCACCCAATGATTCTGTGTGGATCAACACCATGTGGTCTTGTGTGGATAAACACTGAGCGAGCCACTATGGATCAGCACCGAGTGATCCGGTGTGGGTCATCTGCTGAGCCTCATAAGAGAATAAGATGATCTATCTTTATGACGGAACATCTTTACTTTTGTACATAAGTTAAACCTAGTGTGACCTTTATTTTTCTTTGTGGATTGTGATTGATATCATGCTTTTTGGTTTTTTCTATGTGGAGTTCTGAGATACCTTTAGGGGTCTTGGGGTCCCTACTGGGTATTTTTGTACTCACCCCTGCACGAGTTTCTCCCTCACCTTGTTGTGTGTTTTACAGAATACAGGTAACTTTGACTAAGTCTCGAGTAGCCAGGACTTGATGGTGTACGACCACAATCTTAGAGGAGAAGATATGGGCCACCATCCCAGCTGGCGGCTAGAGGAGGAGGTGCGCCTCGACAGTTTTCCTAGGCAGGGGAAGCTGTGGCCTTGATGGGATTCGGTGCTAGAGGAGGTGATCCCTAGCGATGTGCATGGGTGGTGGAAGCCACGACCACAATGGGCCATGGCACCAGAATCCAACACCATCTGAGTAGCGCTGCATGGAGAAGTCAACCCACCGTGTTGGTTAATGCGGGAGACACGACCGGAGGACCCAGATAGATGTGTATGTTCCAAAAGCGTATTTTCCATGTTTGGGGAGAAGTGAGCCATCTAGTAACCAGAGGACTGGGTGAGCCTAGAGTGCTGTGCCACCAAGCAGGCCAAACCCACAGCCCCAGTGGGGCGGTTCAGACACAACTGGGCCTAGCCCGACACAAACAGCTAGGGTCGACCCAATTGTGGATAGATCTAAGAAGAGTCAACCCAAATCGGATCCGGTCAACCTAGATAGGTTCGGGTTGGGTTGATCGAACCTATTCGGACTGGACCAAGACCCCTTTCGTCTCTATTACACTTTATTGGTCCTATCTTCTAAACTGGACGTGTGTTCGATGAATCTTCTGTGGCACCAAAACTCTTTGGATGAGGCGACCCTTTTGAGATAATACATGTGAGTTTTGGATGACATTGGATTTTTCTTGGGTTGGATTGTACCTAAATCCAACTGGTCCCCCAACACTAAAATGACTAAAACTTACAGACCAGGCATCCGATTGACGCGCCATCTATAGCATTGAAACCCTTATGACATGGTAGTTCACCAGGTCACTTTATTATGGGACTTTGTGCCAGTTGAAATATGACTTATGGATTGGGGAGTGGATCCTCCTAGAATCATGCATTCTATGTGTGGGAATCTAGTGGCTGGATAAGACCTGAAGAATGAATAGAAATCCTTTGTGGAGAAACACTGAGTGATCCTGTGTGGACTAGCACCATGCGATCTTGTTTGGATAAACACCAAGCGATCCTCTGTGGATCACCATTAAGCGATCCTTTGTGGGTCAGCTGTAGAGCCTCATGATTGGATAAGATGATATAGATTTATAACAAAACATTTTTACATCTGTACTTATGCTAAACCTGGTGTGAGTTGTGTTTTACATTGTGCTTTGTTATTATGATCATGTTTGGTGGGTTTTCCATTATGGAATTCTGAGAGACCTTGAAGGTTCTTGGTGTCCCTACTAGGAATTTGTATACTCACCCTTGCGTGAGCTTTGCCCACACCATCTTGTGTCTTTTGAAGATGAGGGGTAGCTTTGACTAAGTCTCAAGGATCTAGTTCTTGATGGTGTATTGAGGTGACTGGTTGATGTGGAGATCCACATTGACGAGTTGTACCTACCCTTCAGGTATGATCCTTGATAGGTGACCTCAGGAGTTGTTTTCCCTTATATATTTTCATTTCAGTTGGGCATGTATTTTGTCCCCTTCACTTCAGTAATTTCTTTAACACTCTTTGGTGGTTTTTAGTTGTGGTTGCACAATTATTTTTCCGTTGTGTTTTACTTGTGCATTGTGCACCCTCTCTCTGTGTGTATAGGTTCTGAAGAAATTCCTTCCCATTTTAGGGAAATATGTTTCCAGTGCTTGTAGCCAAACCCTGGACTATTGAAGGAGGCCTTGGGGTAGTCATGGAATAGGCCCCATGGGACAGGTTGTGACACCCTACACAAGAATACAACGCCCATCAACCATAACATAACCCAGATGTAGAACCATTATTCAGCGAGTTCATCCATTCCACAAACAATCAATCTCTTAGCATGATATTCTATTACACTACTTGTACCACCCCATACACTAAACCACACTCCCAACTATTGCACCACTTGACTAGTACAAACACATGGTTGAGTAGAACCACACATAGAACAGAACTACACCAAACCACAAGGTGTATTATGATTTAGTAACCTTCATTCATTAATTCAACATTCACTATTGAGGGGTGATCATAGAACCAGTTCAATCATAGGGAATCCATTTATTCAACTAGATACATGCGATTAACTAGATTATCAGTTTTACATCAGTTATTCACAAGTAATATAGGTGAGAAATCATAGACCACCAATGACCATTATATTAATAAGGGTACAACCCATACAATTCACAATATGTATCAATGATAAAAGATAAAGAAAATGATCATCATCATCATCTTTCCCACTCCTTTTTATAACTATTCAAAAAACAATAATATAATCATATTCACAAGAATAATTCATTATACCCACCCGGCATGATACAAAATTGAAGGAGAGATGAATAAATCCATACCTGGACAACAGGTGATCAAAAAATTCTTCTTGAAAAAAGGGGGTGTGGGAGTAGCAAGAAATACCCCAAGAAAAATTGGATCCATGGATGAATCATAGATGTGAACCCTTGGGGAGGAATGGTTCTAGGTGAATGAATATAAATAAATAAATAAATACTAGTATAAGAAGATCTTTGTAGAGAGGATCCAAATCCTATATCAATTGAAGGGAAATGGTTTCAAGGACTATTAAAGTCAGATAATTGTCATGACAACATGGTTTGGAGATTTTAATGACCTGTGAGCATTAAGAAATTATTTATTTAACTAGTATCTTTTGAAATGGTTGTAAAAGTGCTCAAATTATGTTTTAAACTCTATTTACTTCAAATAAATCATAAGATGGGAAAAATTAGAAAAGCTAAGAAAATATGGAAATGACTCACTGATGGATGAGTCATCAACATTAGTCTCCGATAGTGATTCATTGATGAAAAACTCACCAAAATGAGTCCCTGATGTGACTCACCATCACGAGTCCCCTACATGACCCACTAACAGCGAGTCATCGTCATGACTCCCTAGTGCTACTCACCGACGCCCAACCAACCTAAACCCAACCTACCGACGCCCGACCTTCTGATGCCCTAACCTATCGATGCCTTGACCTACCAACAACCTGACCTACTAGAACCCTAACCTACCAAAACCTTAACCTACCAACATAATAACCTTCTGATGCCCACACCCTCAGACACCCTGACCTATCGATGCTCTCTCCTACCAATTGCAAAACTGGAATTTTGGAAATCTCTGGAAATGAGCTACCGTTGCCTCCAAAAACAAACCAAACATTAGATTTTGAAAAAGAAATGGACCTGGGATGTTCGAACCATTACAAATGACCTCATTATTTCGTCATTCTTTAGGGCACACCAACCTCATGATATATACTATTATGATGGGATATTATACATTTCATCTCAATGTTTTGTCATGCAATGTAAATTATATTAATACCCTTATACAATTTAGTACCAAGAACTTCATACTTCTCATTGTGAAAGGGTTGTCTCCCCACAATCCATAGAGTAAAATCAATATAGTGAAAAACATGGGACTATAGTGTGGTCTTATGTGTATGAGTAAAATAATCCCTTTGAATCGTCCACATCCTGGTGTAACCACTTTCAGTTGTGGCATGAATACTTATATAAGTGTAAAAAATACTATATTTCTCAACTCACCATATAATTGTGACCACATTGACATCATTATGGCCACTAATAAGTATAATAATTAATTATTTTGTATCAAACCCATCTCGAATTCACCACTAGTTCATTCTTGGTATGTGGTTCATAAATATTAAATGAAAAATCCTTCACAACCAATGAATAAATAGTATCAAGAATAAATTCATTGAATACATAAAATTTTAAGGTTATTTAAATAACATAACATGGATTAAAATAATTCTTTTGAGTGTTCTCAAACTCCCAATTTGAAGACTAATACTATATTGATCATGCATCTATTGGGATCAACTATATGCTCCCCCTTAGCGAGTTCAATTCATGAGTTCCCTTTAATATCTACGTTTGATTTTTTTGTGACGTGTGAATCAAAATATCAAATCTTCTATGACATTTTTCCACTAACATTTTATATCACCCTTCAAGTAAACTTATCTTTTCTACTAGAAAATGATTAGCACCTACAAAATGAAATAGAGTATCTCCCCCATTTTCAAGATAATCTCTTTGTATTCTCAACATTTTTCAATAAATAAAATTGAAAGAATGATGAAAAATAAAGAATAAAACTTATATTGTTTTTTATAGAATTAACTCACATAGAACTTTAAATTGATGAAAGGAATCCTTGGTTTTTTGTTTTTTCTTATTATCTACAAATTGGTCCTTCCCAAAAAAATATCCCAACAAAATATTTCCACATTTTATATTATCCTTTATTAAGTGGTATTTGAAATAAATTTTCTTTAATATTCAGTGTAATTACTAATTATTTGACTAATTTATTTTAGTTTGATTATAAAACCCAATAAATAAAGGGTTTGAAGCATTCACCATCATGTCTTCAAGCTAAGAATTTAACCAAACCATATTGTTTTTCTTATTATAATTTTTTTATACAATCAAATTATTTTGAGTTGTGCATGACTAAAGCTATATTTTTGGAGTTCTATACAACACATATTCCCTAAATAAATAATGTTGTTCCTAAATTTTACATTCAATCACTAGTATCTCCTAACTAATCTACATTAGTATATCCATAACTATAAATAGGTGAACCTTTATCTTACGTAAATTCAAAATAAATAGTCTCTTTGAAGTAATGAATTATTTATTGGTTGTTCAATAATATTTGACTCCATTATATTTATTTATAATATTTAATTAATAGTAACTTAAATCATATTTAATGGCCTATATGATTTTCATGTAGAGTATCTTACAAATAATCCTTTGTAAATCCATCTAATACACAATACTTCTTCACAATTACAGTAGGAGTATATAACTATATCAATTATTCTATTCCAATCATCTTCAAAAACTCATTCGCTTAATTCACTTGTGATAGAATGATTTAACCATATATGTTCTTAATTTTAAATACTAAATATAATATCATCTAAAAAACCATTGATATCTCAATGTGTTTCCTCATTTGGGAGTGAAATCCAAAAAAAAATTCTCCCTTATTTCTAGTGAAAATAATTTCCTAAGAATAATAAATTACAGTAAGTGTTTTTGTGTCATGTAAATTTACAAAAATATTAATATCCTACTTGAATTTATTTAATTTCATCCTCCTTAAGTTATTGTCTATTTTTTAATACCATTCTCTATGTGCTTATTCGAACAAATAAAATTTTATTTTGATTTAAAAATTCTAAATTCTAAATGTCATGAATAAATCCTTTTATACGTTCAATGTAGACCATTTCAATATGATCACCATTCAAGAATGTTAATTTTCGTCATAGTTATAAAAATTTTAATTCCTTAGATAAAATATTACATAAATAATTTAAATTGACTCAATCCTTGAAACTGGAATAAATTTATCATCAATGTCTATACCCAAAATTTAAGAGTATTCATTATATATAAGGTTTGATTTATTCCCTGAAACATCTCCCTTATCATTTATATTATTTATCAAAACCAACTTTTTTCCAATAACATTCATGTTTTTTGGGATGTGGTACCTATTACAATGTTTCATTTTTTAAATATTCTTCAACTCTTATTCCTCCGTGTGTATATGAATATAATAATCCTCCACTAGATCTGTCTTCAAAACTCTGAAAATTCCATAATTTTATATTTATATAACAATGGTTACTAAATATGTTTAGACTCTTCAAGTTGGGATTCATTCCAAACCACATTTCATAATTCATATTTAGTGAATTGGGTTAAAGTAATAATTGAACCAATATGTTGAAATACACTCTTATATACTATGTCAAAAAGTAATTCAAGGTGCCACAACATAATAACATGGACCTTACAATTTCCACCAAAATTCAATTATTACACTACATTACACTATTTTTTATGGTTTTAATGGATAATTAAATTCATTCCTTATTCTGATTCCTAAGATATATATCAAATTCATAATTCTAGCATTCTTACCCAACTACTGGCATAAATTTTTTGATTGAAAATCCTTTTATATTTACAACACACATCTTAGAATTATTAAACATATAAAGAGATTTTCTATTTACTCTATATAAAAGAATGGATCATTTTTATTTAAATCAACCAAAAAATTAATCAAATACTAATATATTTTGATTTCAAGTTAATTTAACCACACACATCTGAATGTATCAATCCAAGATTTTTTTTTCCGATTTGATTTTAAGTGCCTTATACTAATTTATCCACTTTAACTCTATGAAATTTAACACTATATTTAACAATTTCATGATTTTTCTAAGAAATATTCCTCAATGATCCATATATATTAATCATAGATATATTAATTTGTCCAAATGGACATTTCTCTTCTACCATAGCTAATTTATATCCATTAATTTCGTGTAACATGAAATTTTATCATTTGAAAAATAAAATATATATTCATGGTTACATTTTACCTAATTTTTGATGGTTTCATACAGATACTTAGTTATAAAACATAATTTATTTCAACATAATAATATATTCCCATATTCCAAATCACAAAGACATTCAACAGGTTTCTTCTCCGATTGTAGTTATAAAAACCAAAATTATATGAAACTGGAATTGATGGTATATTTATTACATTTTTAAAATATATGTAAATATAATTTCATAGGATCAAAAAGTTTTTTACAATATATTTAATTATATAATTACTCATTTTACATATTTTTTAATATTAATTAAATAGTTAAATTCATTATAAAAATATTTTGTAATTTTTTAAATCAAAAATATAAAAAGATTACTAAACCACTTTCATTTAGTTTTATTTAAAATATTAACTTCTCAATTTAAGAATTATATATTTTTTAAAATGAATATAATTCGTGAAATTAGTATATCAAAATATACTTTTTTTGATATTTTGGACTATTTCTAAAAATATTGATATTTTAGAGAATAGTGAAATGTACTGTATTTATAGAGTTTTATTTTTAATAAATTACATTATTTATGATTAAATTTTTTTTTTTGAATATTATTTAGAATATAATAATTATTATTTATTTATATTAAATAAAATTATTTAAATATTAAAATACTTTATATTGGTTTTTATTAAAATTTTGTTTCTTTGGTTGAAAAAGTGGTTTTTCTAAAAACTGTTCTAAAATGAATAATGTTTCTCATTTTGAATTAATAAAAATGATCCCTAATTGGGAGTTTTTTGAATTAAATTAATATATTATATAAAAATAAATATTATTTAATTTTTAGATAATAAATATCTTTATTCATAGAGTTAATATAGAATCTCCTTTTTCTAAAAAATTACTCTTCTTAGAAACCCTTTGTCTCGCCAAATATATATGAATAATATTATAATAAATTTTCTTCATTTATGTGAATTGAATTTGAAAAAAGGATTCCATATTTGAAATCTTAATAATTTATTATTTCTTAAAAGGTCTCTAAAATTGATGACCAAAGTTATTAGTGAAACAAATTACAATTAATTAAAGAGACTACTGTAAAATGAGTTTACTTACTGGATAATCTTTAAACATAAGGGGACAAATGACGTGGAAAATTATCCAATTTTTTTTATGGAAATATTTTGACCTTAAACCTTATTTTATCTAGGTTATAAAAATATTATATCATGGTAGCAAGAATCAAATGTGGGTGAATTCACTCATTCAGGATAATTACAAGTGTTTCACTCACCTCACTTATAAAAGAACACCTGCTCTGCTACTCAATTCACACCCTAAAAACAAATTGGTTCAGAAAAACCTTGAAAAAATAAAATCTCAAATTACCTAATATAAACCTAAAATCATTAATTTGGGCATAAATCTAACCATATAAGGCTTTTGATGAAATCCAAAAAGGAGATACCTGATGAAGAGGTAACATTCATCAATGAGCATTTTTGTTTTTATTTATTTCCTCACCGATTCAATTCATATTATACCATAATGATATAATAAACCCAATATTTTACATATAATGATATGTTTCTATGTTCATGGTAAAATATACACCCATTAATAATTCCATCAAATGGTTTATGAAATCATTATTCATGTGTATGGAAGACTAGTACCTCGCGAGATCATATTATATGTGTTTCCATTACCACTTCTCACGGTTGGGTATAATGATGCATGTAAAGTTTATAAATGATATTTAAAACAAAAGTTTACCTATTAATTAATAATATCGTATATAACCTTTTAATATTACATTTCATAAGGTATATGATAACCTTTCTCGTGTGTACGACACACTACCACTTCACGATGTTTTGTTTTTTGTTTTTCACTAATGTGTTACATGTATCATAATAAGAGTACAAATGAAAAATATATATGATATAAATAAAATATTTATGATATTTAAAAAATATTTGTAATCTTGGAGGTATAAATTATCATTTTATTTCTTACATTTTCACTCAATGAAAATGTTATAATGTTTTTTGTGGACGTGTAGACAACCTCCTACTAAAAGCTATGTGATTCCTTTTTTTACGACTACATCATAAGAATGATATGTATATATGTATACTTGAGAAAATATTATTATATTTATTATATAATTATCATTATGTAATAATATAATATCAGTTACCTTCTTTCGATAATGATCTTTGAAAAATGGAAATGTTACTCATATGAACATATTGTATACTGTCTTTATGGTCATATCGTTAGTTTCTTTAAAAAAACCAAGATGAATGGTTTTAAAATAATAAATAATGTATAAATATAATAATAATTTAATTATTGTTATTATATAAATGTTTATATATTTTTCTCTTGGACCACAGTCAACCAACCAAATTTGTTTTTGTCAAATAGACAAAATATAGTCAAAACATCTGCCATAAACATAATTGATTAAGTACCTGGGTATAACCTGTAAATAATCAGACTAAATGTCATAATAAAATTCAAAATGGTTATGAAGAAGGTAAATAACATACATAAAATTATTATTAAAGAAGATAAATACACGTGGGATGAATCTGACACAATGTGAGGTACTTTTTCTCAATTTCCTTTCATTGAGGAATATTTTTAGATGTCATTCACCTATATGATTTTAGGTGGTGTATATATAAAAAAAATTTACATGTTATATCATGAATTTAATTAATATCATGGTAATTATTTCTTTTTAATTTAAATCATTAATGAGGATTATGATTCATTTTTTCCAAAGTGATAAGGGACTTTTCTTTTAAAAAAGGTTATTTTAATATTTTTCCTTCAAAAAAATTTTCTCTTCCAGTTTAATATTATTTTAAAAACTTATTTGTGTTTTCATTTGTACATAAGAGATTTAAAAAGAATATTTTATACTTTATTTTCAATGGTTTTCAAGGGAATAATTTCCATTTCTTTTAAGGAACATTTTGGCGATTGAAAAAAGAACTATTAATGTACACAGCCATAACTAAATTACAACCACCATGAAAATTATGTGATTTATAGATTCTTTTTAGAGTATTAATTTTTCCATCAATGTAAAACCCTTTTTCCTTATTTTTGGTATTTTGGTTTTGAATTTTTTTCAAAAGAAATGGTTATTTTTATATTGAAAATGAGTTATTTAAAATTGGAGAGTAATTTTATATCCAAAACTAAATTTTTACAATTTTAATGGATTTTTTTAAAAGAAGTATGATGAAAAAATTCAAGTAGATAACATATTTTATTCAATATATGGTACATGAATATTATATTACATGGTGGGCCATATTGAACCGGGAGAGCCCATTACAACTTATACAATGGGGTGTCCCAAATAATACCAGTTGATCCCATTATAGATTATATGAGGGGATGGACTAGATAGCATCGGGTGACCCTGTTATATATTATGCTATGGTTATTATATAGTAGTGCTTTAATGAATTGGGTAATGTTCCATTTATTAATATAAAAGAAGAATTATTTCTTAAATGGTTCTTCTATGGATCTAACTGGGCTCTAGTTACTTCTGATATGAGTTTAAAATAAATTATGAAAGTGATACACTAAGATACTTAGAAGGGGTTTTAATTTCTTTCTACTATTTCCAAATGATTTGGATTTTCAAAGAGGTGTGGGTTTTCCATGTTATTTTTTTTAATTCATTAGGTCAATGAACATTAAAGATAAAGGTAAATGTATTATGATTTTTCTTCTTTCCACAGTACTAATGAGAATCCTTTTTTATATATCTTGTACTGAGATTTTTGTGCTCATCCTAAGTTTTATTTTTTTCACATTTTTTATTCATGTTTATGGGAAATTAATAGGTTTAGTTGAATTCTATAAATATTTTCCATAAAAATAAATCAAATTTAACTATACATTTTTTATATTATTGGAAAAATAGAATCTTATCAAAAGTATTGATGTAGTATTATATGGTTTGGTAATGTTTTATTTATGACCCAATTCTCTAAAAATATAAACCTTAAAATATCCTAAAATGTAAGAGAATAATTTCTTATCATAAAACTCATGATTGTGTAATTTTTATGTCCAGGTCCATATATTTGGCATTAGGGATTGGGTTAGAAAACATTAGAGGTTAGGATAATGAAAATAAAATTCCCTTGAATGATTTTACCTACTGGAGAAGTTAAAATGATATAGATTTTCATGATTACCATGTTTCTTCACGTAAAATATTTTAATTTAGACTGGTTTTTTGAAAAATTAATTGGGAAGCTATAGTGCTATAGAATTTAGTGGAAATTATTCTATCAAATAAGTATCTTAATATGGTGTGAATCAAAATAGATTTTTTTAGTGATAGATCATTTGACACAATCTATAATTTGTGGTTGTATCAATGCTAAAGAGTTACCTAATCTACTATGAAGGAATATACATGTTTTGGGTCCTTTAATGAGAAAAAATCCACCACCATTCAAGGATGATCTAACCTTACAGTAGTTGAAGGATTCATTACTGCTCTAGAAAATTTATTTGAAGTCATGGGATTTTTGAATAATCCATAGATAACTCCCACCACTTATCATTTCGGAGGTTAAGATGACCCATAATGTTCTTTGGTTAATAATACCATATTAATATCTAATCATGAAGCCATGGAATGGAAAAAATTCATGTATTATTTAGTCAAGAAATATTTCTCAAAGGTTGTTTCACTTCATATGTAAAACTATACCTGCAATTGAGATATAAAGATGATGATTTTGCAGATTCAGATGAATAAAACTTCAGAATATTTGTTAGGTATTTGCCAAATTTTATTTGAGACAGTAATAATAAAATAAATTGTTTTTATGAAGGGTTCAAACAATGTTTATAAATAGAATTATCCACATGATAGTTTAAAATTTATGACTATGTGATTCATTATACTAAGAATTTTATATGGAGTTTACTGAGACATATGTTCCATGAGATGACAACTGTAAGAACCATCCAATAGTGATTTGTTTTATTTATGGTGATTGGGTTCATTATGCTAATTCATGTAAACATTTTATTTTAATATATGTAAATAAACATGATCATATAAATAAAGTTGTATCAAAGTAATTCTTACTAGAATTAATTTTGGACCATCATATGAATTGGTGAAAGGGTTGCTACTTGGGTGTTCAAATTATGATGATACCCTTTTTGACTCTAGATCTTCTAATTATATTATTTGTGATAAATTTTAAATTAAATTTGGACTATCACCTAATTAAAGTAAGATATATTTTTTGGTGAAAAATCAGGGTGGAAGTATTAATTAAACCAAGATTTATAGGAGGCTTCCTATTGTTATTAGTGGCAATGTATATCTATAAATTTTTATCAAACTAGATATAATAGAGTTTGATATCAGTCAGGAATTTAATTGGATATCATTTTATCATTCTAAGGAATATTACTATTCTATGAAATTTACGTTCAATAATTTCATGACTTTTATAACTTATAAAGAAGATGATAATTTTTTTTGAGATGATGATGAAAGTTTCTTAGCTCGTTTTTTTTTGAAAATAATGAAATTGTTTAAATTAGTGATGTGCGAGTAGTAAATAAATACATGGGTGTTTTTCCAGATTATTTTACTAGTGTTATTCTACATTGGGAGGTGGTGTTTACTATTGGCATAGAACCTGGTGTCAATCCAATTTATACACCCCTTGGCTTAAGTGGAACATATAGATTTGAAAATAGTTTTCAGGGGTTATTAAATAAATATTTCACCCAACATATCACATCACCATGGGGTGATCCAATTATATTTGTTAAATATAATGATGGTTCAATTAGAATTTTCATTGATTATTGAGCCCTAAATAACATCACAGTTAAGAAAAATTATAATTTCACCAATATCAATTATTTTTTGATTATCTCCAGGGAGCATAGTATTTTATGATGGTTGAAATGTGGTTAGGGTATCACCAGTTGAATGTGAAGGAGGAATATATTCAATAGATCGGGTTTCATAATAGATATATACACTATGAGTTATTAGTTATTACATTTGGTATATATAATGCACTTTCTATATTTGTTGACCTTATGAATAGAATTTTTCATGAGATCTTGAGAAAGCTTATGGTTGGGGTTGTTAATGAATTTCCCATATATTATAAAAGTCTATAGGAACATGAAATACAACAAAGAGTTTTTCACAAACCATAAAAGAAAATAAATATTATAGGAAATTTAGAATGTGTGAATTATAGTGGGAAAAAATTTATTTATTTTGGATATATTACTTCTAAATATGTAATATGTATTGGACCTACTAAATCAAAAGTTGTTTAAGATTGGATGAGAACCAAAAATATCACACTGATTCATAGTATTTTTGGATTAGCATGTTAAAACTAGTGGTTTATTGAAATCATTTATGGGGCTTCTACATCACTGAATAAGTTAACAAGAAAATGAATTAAGTTCATTTTGAAAAAATAATGTAATTATTGTTTTCAAGATCTAGAAATAAGATTTTTGAGTCCTCTGGTTTTGGTCCTTCCATCGAATAATGATGAAATTTTCAAATATTGTGATGCTTCATTGAAAGGAAATGGTTGTTTCTTAAATAAAAATGATTAAGAAATTTTCTATTATTCACGTTAATTAACACCTCAGGAGTTAATTTACAAAACCCTTAACATGGAATTTGATTTTCGGGTTTTTAATTAAAATAATTAAAGTATCATTTTTATGGAGTAACGTGGTAAATATAAATTGATCGCAAATGTTTGAAGTATATATTCACTCAGAAATAATTAAACATGAGATATTGAAGAAGGATTAAACTAATCATGGATTATGGTTTAACTATTCATTATCAATCTATAACAAAAAACAAAGATTAAAATGATTTAAGTTTATAATATAATTATACATTATCCATGTTATATATGGAATGTGTCCCTTTGGTTAATTATTTGAGGAACTTTTTCATACAAATTATAGATGTAGGGACATCCACTATTTTGTATATGGTTTCAGTATAGTTTACATAGTAAAAAAAATTAACCAGACAAAGAAGAAAGATCAATCTTTTTATGAAAAGATAGAATCCATTTATAAGGGTACATTTTCTGAATTTAATATTGATGAAGAAGGTGTTTTATGATTTTAAGAATGATTATTTGTGTCTTGTGATTCCTATCTGAGGAAATAGTTCATGACCAATTCTCATAGTCCTACATTTTATTTTCATATGGGCATAACTATTATGTATAGAGAACATATGATGTGTTACTAGTGGGATGTAATAGAAATAGAAATTTCCAAATTTACCATGATGTAATTTAATTATATACAGGTAAAATCCGTATGAAAATTAGTGATCGGGATTCGTCAACCTTTTCTAGTGCTATATTCAAAATGGGAAAATATATCCATGTATTTCACAGTTTAATTTCACAGGAAATCAGGATGTAACAATATGATTTGTGTTATTATTGATCGATTAATTGAATAAGAACATTTACATCCAATTTGATATAAAATGAATTTAGATCATCTTTATCAACTATATCTAATAGATATTATGAAGTATAATGGAGTTCCTCACACTATTATATCATATTATGATCCCGATTTCACTTCTAAATTGGAAAAGATTTCAGAAGTCATCTGGTATTAAATTAAATTTTAGAACAACTTTTTAACCTCAATCCTATGGATATATTGAGAAAATGATTCAAACCATAGAAGTAATTATTTTTTCTTTTTCAATGGATTTCCAGAAAAATTAGGATCATCTTGTTTCTTTGGTTGAGTTTTCTTATGATAACAGTTTGTATTACAGTATAAAGATGAAACCATTTAGAAATTATATAGAAATCAATGTCATACAATTGAATTTGGGATGCATTAGGAGAAATGAATTTTATGGGGGATAAATTTGGAAGATTGAATATCAGAGAAAGGATACTTGATTTATCCTCATATAAGGATGACTAAGAGGAGATAGTAAGGTTATTATTATAACTAGAAGAAGGAAATTTCTTTTGAGGTAGGTGATCATGTATTTCTAAATCGTTCTATTGAAAAGTGATTTGAATTTTGGTAAAAATTGGAAAATTCGTCAAAAATTCACTGAAACATATGAAATCCTAGAGAATGTTTGATCAGTTTCATAGTAAGTGGCCTTATTATAAAATTTATCTGAGGTAAAAAACATATTTCATGGTTCAATGTTTAAGAAGAAAGTGTTGAATTGATATCATTTTTTGAGCCACTATGTAGTTTTGTTGCAAGAGAATATTAATTATAAAGATTATGTATTCCATGTTCATAACCATAGGGAGAAAGTGTTCCATAATTTTGTGATTCATTAGGTTACTGTTTAATAGAAAAACTATATCATAGAAAGGGAAAAAGGGGAATTGGAAAATGATATGAGGTAATGATATCCCCAATTGTTTAATAAGGAAAACATTTTTAAGGATGAGATTTATAAAAGGGGAGAATGATTTGAGAAACCCATTATGTAATGCCCCAACCATAGTTACCCAAAGTCGGTGAATTATTACATAACATTGCAATGATATAAGGAATCATGTCCGGTAAGACTGAACAATTTAGTATTATTGGATACAATATACATACATATGTTTAACATTACAACTTGATAAGAAATACAACAGTATTTTATTCCATTAAAAACATCAAAACCTCCTAGATTATGCCTACAAGTCACTCATAACTAACTTCTTCATTTTATGGGAAAATGAAACATAAGAAAGGGGTTAGATCAATAGCTTAGTAAGAGTAATAAGTATTGTGGAAGATAACATAAACATTAGACATGTGGAATAATTGAAAACACATGCCTTTGAAAATAATAAACATGAACAATTTATGGATGGAATATGAGTGGAGTAAATAATGCCATAATAAAACTTAGTCATGGGTATTCTACTAGTTAAATAACCACATGAACCATCATTATTATTTTCATAATGAGGGAATGTATAATGCCAGAAATTTTGAAATATCTTGTCAAGGCCTCGACCAAGACATCTAAAAATTATTTAGGCCTCAGCAAAACCATAAATTAAACTGGGAAATCCCTCAGCCAATTCCACATCAAATTGTCTCATTTGACCAACTGATGCACCAGGGAGCTAAAAAGAGCTCAACCCATCACATACTAAGTCCAATAAATTCATCATATGAAAAGTTTGAAACAAAACATAAACATTAATATTAAAACTAGAATACGAAATGTCAATAATTTAACTATAAACCATGAATGGTATAAAAATAGCACATCCACAGTCGAACATATCAGAAAACCTAAAATACAATATGGAATATTTGTATCATGATAAATCAACTTCAAACAAGTGTAAATTTTATCAAAGTATTTTGACATAGATGAAATAAAAACTTTTTCAGGGAAATATATATTTCTATTTTGAAATCATTTAAAAGTGAGATAATTATGAAAGAAAAAAATTATATTGAAATTTTTTTTCAAAGATTGTAAGGGAGGCTTCTACGACATTATAATGGTGGAAACAGCCCCACCCTCCATATTAGTTAAAAAACATTACTACCTTAATTTTGTAAAAAAGGTCATAAAGTACCTTGTTTGGAAAATGACGGAATGATTCCACTCCAATGATATAAGGTCAAATAAGGGTATAAATTAATTTAACCCATAGTCTAGAAAATATTAAAAAGGTTTTGAAATCTGTTTTTAAGAAATCACAGATGTGGATGATAAAGAGGTCCCAGTAGATACTTACGTAAAAACAACTTCGGATAATAAAGAGATTGTGAAATTAACCCTTAACATGCACATTTCCTTGGTCAAGGGTACGTTAACCTCATGTATAATAGTTAAATCACCATAAATAAATTATACGATAACAATATACATAAATATGGTATCATATATGATCTTCCAATATTGCTTTGTTAATAATATTTTAGTATTATCATCATTTCGGGCGTTAACTGATTCGCTTTCATTTATATGTTTTGTTACATAAGCAATGATTTTTATTGATAGGATATATTTTATTCGTATCTAGAATGATATTATTTTCATAAAAATTATTTTAAATCATTAAATAAAAATTATTCTTCAATGGTTACGATGAGAAAATGAATCTCATTGCATTCGTGGAGACTGTAAGTTGTACGTACGCACGAGCAACAATATCATTTTTTTGATATTAAAATCTTATGTAAATAGATGGAATATCTTATATGCAGAATCATTAACACGTCATATTTATTATTTATATCAAATATACTTCATTACTATACCTTTCCAAAAAAATAATGTATCGAATAACAACTACACCACGACGTGGAGATGATAAGTCGTACGTATGCATGTTCAGTGACTTTGTCATTCATATGATGGATTGAATAATTAATATGGTTGTAAAAATTTTATAATAACATCACAGTGTATATATGATATTGTATTTATTATTTTATAATAGAAACAACAAAGAAAGAGGATGTGGATGTAGAAATAGATCCTGAAAGAGGTGATGAAATATTTACCTCTTCCTAAGGTTCGTCCTTTTGATTTGATCAAAAGGAATCCTTAGGATGGATTTTAGATCAAACTATGGCCTTTAGGTTGATGTGAGGGAAATTGGGAGGATATTTGGTCAGCGTTTTGTGGAACCAAATGGCTTTGGAGGTGTGATTTTGAGAGAAGGGGAAGTGCACTTTAATAAGAGAGGTGAGGGGAACCATAGAAAATGATTAAAAAATTATTTTATAATAAAATTATTTTCGGTTTATAATGGCTCCAAAAATATTTATTTCGAGGATATATTGGGTATGGGTCTAAAACATCTCAACCAACAGATTTATGATAGGTTTGGGTCCCCATATTAACCTTATCTTTTAGATTTAACTCTTAGTTAAATAGTTTAACTTTTACCATGTATTCTTGTATTATTATAATAATTGGTTAATAAATGTACAATAAAATTTAAAGGGAACCTAAAGTGATTTATTAATGATATAAATATCATTATATAAGTTATATGTAATATCCTTATATTTTTAGGAATATTATATAATTTAATAATATAATATTTGTTTTAAAAATTCATTTATGTCAATTTGGACACTATTTTGTAGCTGATTTTTGTGAAAGTCATCACCACTATATTACTTCCAAAAAAATACATTGAATCCACCCTAACATTTCCTATTCATCTATAAAAAAATTTTATTTCATAAAAACATTGATTTTTTTTATTTTAATATTTATAATAAAATTTATTTGAATATTTCCTTAATAAGGTAATTACTACATCATTATTGTGTCATAAATAAATTTAATTATTTAATGTCTAAAAATTATAAATAAAATAAAATGATTTAGGAAATACTTTTACTTTTCTAATGATTCTTTATAGTCAAAACGATAACTTATATAACCTCATTTAAAAAATTGTTTTACTAAAAGATATATGTTTATGTCATTTTTTTATTTACTTGAAATTAATTAATATAAAGTGTCATTATCACTCTCAAGTGGCTCTATGGGGTCCAAAAATCAACCCATGAATGAACATGGTCGGATATGTACTGCCTAATAGGAATAGGACACATTTAAGGGTAATTTACTATTATTATAATATTAGTTTATATCATTATTTACCAGATTTATCGTTTCATCACGGTAAATAAAAGTTTTACCAAAGTAATTATTTTCAATGTCTAAAAATAAAATTTTCTTATTTACAAAATTTGGACTTCCTAATTACAAATATGGAATCAATTTTTCCAAATTCAAAACACAGAAGTGGCATAAATTAATTTAAAATTAATTCCCATTGTCAAAATAAAAAAGTGTGTTTTTAATAAATAATAACTATCAAAAGATTAACACTTGTTTATGTCCAGTTTAAATGGGAAATTAAATAAAATGATCCAAGATATATTAAATTATAAAAATATAATCAATTTATTATTTAAAACCACTCCAATGTATAATTTAACACTATAACTTATTTTGATTAAAAAAGTTGTTTTTAATTAAAATTTAGTATTTTTCACTACTCATCAAAAATTGAATGTTTTCAAAAAAGTACCAAAAATTCACCCTAATCTAATTTCGATATTTTGTATTCAAAATTGAAGTCCATTTTGAAAACATAATTTTATAAAATTTTAAAAAGTGGTTATTACTATTTATAAGGGATAGTTTTATTAGTTGCAATGTATTAAAATATCAACACTGTGTACAATGAAAGATATTGCATTATTCAAAGGGAAATGTATAGTGGAAGCTTGTGGGGTTACATTCGTACCTCCTTAAAATAATTGCATCCTCAAAATTTCTAGAATACTACCACATAAAAAGATTTGGGTGGTTTTTCATCATAAGTTCCTCGGGTTCCCACGTTTCCTCTTCCATCTTATGGTTTCTCTATAGAACACTTTCCATAAAAGTCGTCCGGTTTCTCAACACTTGTTCTATGGTATCAAGAATCTTGAAAGGCACTTCACAGTAAGAGAGAATAGGTTCCAGTTAGATTTCCACATAGGTGTGTACATGTGTTGCATCAGGCATATATTTTCTCAATAGTGATATGTGGAACACATGATGAACATTAGAGAGACTTGGAGGAAATGCCAAACGATACGCCAGAACTACAATTCGTTCAAGAATATCAAAAGTTCCAATGTACCTGGGACTCAATTTACCCCACTTATCGAAACTTATAACACCCTTCCGTGGTGATACCTTCAAAAAAACATGTTCTTTTACATGAAATTCCAAATCCATCCTTCGGTTATTGGCTTAGCACTTTTTCCTACTTTGAGTTGCTTTGATGTGGGTTTGGATAATCATCACTTTTTCCATCGTTTCCGCAACATGTTCTAGGCCAATGATTTTTTTCACCAAAATCATCTCAAAAAATTTGTGTGAAACATCTCTTTACAAATAATGCGTCATATGGTGCAATCTGAATACTTGAAAGGAAACTATTGTTATAGGATAATTCAACTAGAGGTAAATACTAATCCCATATACCTTGAATGTCATGTGAGAAAGATCTAAACATGTCTTCTAAGGTTTGAATAGTCTGTTCCGAATGTTCATCTGTTTGAGGGTGGTTGGAAGTGCTCAAACGAAGTTCAGTATCCAAGGATTTCTAAAGACTCTTCCTGAATCATGATGTAAAATGGGGATCATGATCAGAAACAGTCGATGGGGGTACTCCCTGATGTCATAAAACTTCATTAATATATAGTCTTGCTAGATGTTCAAGTGGTAAATCATCTCTTATAGCAAGAAAATTTGCTGAAATGGTAAGACGATCAACAACGACCTGTACTGAATCGTTCATTCTTTGAGTCTTTAGTATCCCCATGACAATGTCCATCGTAATATTATACAATTTGCATATAGGTATGGGAAGAGGTTTCCTGAATTCTCCAGGCTTTTGCCTTCCTGCTTTCACATGTTGACAAACCATTCCTCTTGAATGAAAATCCACAATATCCCTCTTCATGTTGTCCCACTAAAAATGTTCCTTCAAATATCTATACATCATGGTACTCCCAGGGTGTATAGAGAAATTAGAGCTATGAAAATCATCCAACAATTCCCTTTTAGATCAGGTATATCGGGAACACGAAGTCTCCTCCCAAATTTCAAAATTTCATCTTCATATACTAAGTCACTCAATCTCCCATCATTTACATCTTTAATCTATTTTAAAACTCCTCATCATTAGTATGAGAACTTTTTATCCCTTATAGTAAATATGGTTTGGCCACCATTTGAAAAAGTATTTATGTTTCACCTTCCACGGTTATTCCCATATCCATCATTACTACATCCATTAAAATAGGATCCCTTTAAAATCTCATCTTGTTCAAAACTCCATGATCCTTTCAACTCAAAGTATCTGACACCTTATTTTCCTTCCCAGGTGGTAGTTTATAGTGCAATCCTAATCCTTGAGTAGTTTCAGCCATCTCATTTGCCTCATGTTGAGTTATTTTTTTAAGAAAATATACTTTAAATTCCAGTGATCATTATAAATCTCACATTTTTTTCCATAGAGATAGTGTGTCTATATATTCTGAGCAATGATTATTTCTTCTAACACAAGATCAATAGTGGGATAGTTTTTTGTATGAATTTTTAGCTATCGTGATACATAGGCAATAACTCTATCATTCTGTATAAGGACACAACCATGTCCTTTCTTTGAAGCATCACTATAAATAACAAACCCATCGTTCCCTAATGGTAGAGTCAAGATAAAAGCATTGAATAATATTCTTGTTAGTTATTCAAAAAATTCTTCACACCCTTTTTTCCAAACAAATTGAACCCCTTTATATGTGATCTTGGTTAATGGGTAATCCAACCGGGAAATATTCGGGACGAAACATCGATAATAACCTGCTAAACGAATAAAACTATGTACTTCATTTATACTCATTGGTGCTGGACATTCTTGGATTTCCTTGGTCATTAAAGAATGAACAAAGATTCCATATTTAGAGAAAATATGTCCAAAAAATGAAATCTTTTGAAGACAAAATTCACACTTGCTGAACATCCCATATAATTCATTTCTTATGAGGTTTTTGAGAATAATGCGCATGTTATTTTCATGATCTTTGAATCTTTTTTATTATACCCAGATATCATCAATAAATAAAACTAAAAATTCATCAAGATATTCCTTGAAAACCCTATTCATTAAATTCATGAAGACATAGGTTGAATTAGTCAATCCAAAACAAAATACTATAAACTCATAATGCATGTACCTGGTTTGAAATGCTATTTTCGGAATGTCTTCCTTCTTCACACACAACTAATGATATCCAGATCAAAGGCCAATCTTTGAAAAATATTCATCTCTATGAAGTTAGTCAAATAAATCATCAATGAAAGGTGAGGGATACTTATTATTTATTGTTATATCATTGATTTCCCTGTAGTCAATGCACAACCTCATAGATCCATCTTTCTCCTTTACAAATAGGACATGCGCTCCCCCTGGAGAAACACTAGGGTGAATAATTCCCTTATTACTCAATTCCTTTAATTTTTTCTTTAGTTCCACTAATTAAACAATGTCCATTATATAAGGAGTCTTCATTATGGGCCTTGAACCAGAAATTGAATCATTGGAAAACTCAATTTCTCGTTCAATAGGATGTCCAAGTGAATCCTCTGGAAACACATCAACATGTTATTGCACAATAGGTACATCCTCTATTTGAACATTCCTTTACTTTCCCACATATATTTAATCTCTTATTACCAAATAATTAAATTTAGTACAGCTACTGGGGGTGGATCTATATAAGAATGAAATGGTGATGTTTCTGCTCTAAAGATAAGGCATTTTTTATCTTCATCATAAATTGTAACCTCTTTCTTCTTATAGTAAATTTTCACATCATGGTCCGAAAGTTAATCCATACTGAGGATTATATCAAATTCAATGATGGGTATGATGATGAGATCATAGGATAAATATTTTTTATATGATTTAATGGGGACGGATTTACAAAACTTTGTTGCGATGATACTTTCCCTAGGTGTTTTGATTGAAAACTCCCTTGTTATATCAAATTGGAAATATATAATTTTCATAGAAAATTTGGAAGATATGAAATAATGCAATGATATATAACAAAATAAATAATTGGCTAAACTTGAGGAAATAGTTTAATTACATACCACAACATATTTCATAGCTTCAGCCTTAGTAGTAGTGATTTAATAAGCTTCTCCTTAATCCCTTGGCCTTTTCTGAGGTAATTTTCCCTGACACTTAGGAAATTCATTTTCATAATGACCCATCTCTCTACAATTGTAGCATTGAACATTGGTAGTTTCTTTATTCCCCTTACAATCACATTCAAGATGAAATTTCTGTCCACATTTGTAGCATACTCCTTTTCCTTTTAGACAAGAACAAAGGTGCTTCCTTAACCAATTATCACAGGATGTAAATTTAAATATTCCATTATTCCCTATTTCCTAATTTCTTTTCCTAGAGTGTTCAGTAGATCTCTTCTTCTCTTTATTTTCTTTAAAGTCATAAGACATAGAGAATTTCTTTTCTTTCTGGATAGCAGATGATACAATATCTTCATATGATGAGAAGGATTGTGAGACAAATACTCAATGAAGAAATTGTTTTAACCCATCAAAGAAATGATCAATATTACCTCATGGTTATGTATATAATCTGCAGCATTCCGTACTAACCTTGAAATGTTAGCATCATACTTTTTGACATTATCATCCTCCTTTTGTGACAGAGTCATAAATTGCTTTTCCATATCTGCTTGATGGTCGGGAGGAAAGTATTTTTCTATCAAAATATCTTTAAACTCTCTCCATTCCATAATTGATACTACTTCATCCTTTTTTGTGTTTTGAATTAATGACCAACATTGATCTGCATCTCTGGTGAGGCGATGAACTACGATGATGACTTTTTCCCTTTCATTATTTCCCAAAGCGTGAAATATTTTCTCTAATGAATTTATCCATTTCTCATATACTAATGGATTTGTACTCCCATGGAATTTTGGTGGTTGTTTCTTGATTAAGTTTTATAACATTGATCCTCTGTGTTGTGGATGAGGGTGCTACATACAGGTATTGTTATTATTCATAACTTGAGTGAGTTTTCCCTGTATGGGGATAATCAAATCCGCACTAGTTGCATCACCAGCTCCACTATAATTATCTCGAGTTGGAGGGAAATACCTACATGAATTATGTGGCTTGATAAAGTTTCTATTACTTCTACTAGGAACCCTTTCTATATAATGGAATACAATATATTAGTTTATGAATCGCAATACATAATTCCAAACTTGAAAAACACTTAACATAAATTGATCACTTTATGGATATAATCCATCATCATAAAAAAATGGTTTCCTTGAGTAGGTATATAATCATAAATCCTTCATAATGGTTTGTAATGAAAATGGGAATTATCCTTAGCATATCTCCCAGGAGTTTCGTAACCTAGAGTGCAACAAGGCCCATTTTCGAGCACTAGGATACCCCTAGTCAAGCCTGAAACTCTTTGTTAGAGTTTTCACTCATAGGTACATCTGTGCTAGAGACTTCTCTACCTTATCGTATCCAGATTGGTATGCATTTCTTGGAAAATACACAAAATCTCTATATTACCAAAATTCTAGGAAGTTCTTCTATACTAATCATCAAAGTATATCTGAGGTAAATGTGCTCTAATTATAGTTTATCTAAATCTAGTTTCCAAGGACTGTACTAAACTTCCTCTGATTACAGTTGTAATGCCCTGACCCCAATTACCCAGAGTTAGTAAATTATTACATAGAATTCGCATGATACAAGGAATCATGTCCCAAAAGACCGAATAATTTATTATTATTGGAAACAATATACATAAAAAAGTTTAACATTACAACATGAGAAGAAATAAAACATTAATTTATTCAATTAGAAACATCTAATTCTACTAGATTATGCCTGCAAGTCACTCAAAACTAACTTCTTCATATCCTAGGAAAATGAAACATAAGAAACTGGTGAGATCAAATTCTCAGTAAGAGTAATAATTAAATCAGAAGATAACATATACATTAGAAGTTTTGAATAATTGAAAACATGTGACTTCATAAATAATAAACATGAACACTTTATGGCTGGAATATGATTTGCATAAATAATGAAATAATAAAACATTGTCGTGGGTATTCTACTAGATTAATAACCACATGAACCATCATTATTATTTTCATAATGAGGTATTGTATAATGTCAGAAATTTTGAAACATCTTGTCAAGGCCTTGGCCAAGATGTCTAAAAATGATTTAGGTCTCGACCAAAACCATATATCAAATTTCGAAAGGCCTCATCCAATTCGACATTTATTTTTCTCATGAGACCAACCGATGCACCAAGGAGCTATAGTGGTCTCCACCTGTCACATACTAAGTCCAATAAATACCTCATATGAAAAGGATGAAATATAACATAAAAATTCATATTAAAAATAGCATACGAAATGTCAATATTTTAACCACAAACCATGAATGGTATGAAAATGACACATCCATAGTTGAACATAACACAAAAACATAAATACAATATGGAATATTTGTATCATAATAAGTCAACTTCAATAAAGTGTAAATTTTATTAAAGGATGTTGACATAGATGAAATCAAAACGTTTTGAGAGAAATATAACTTTCTATTTTAAATTCATTTAAGAGTCACATAATTATAAAAGAAAATATTTGTTTTTAAAATAATATAATAATATTGTAATGGAAGCTTTGATGACATTATAACGGTGGAAAATAACCGGACCCACCGTATAAGTTAAAAAAATATTGTTACCTTAATTTTGTCGAAAATGTCATAAAGTACCATGTCTGGAAAATGACAGAAAGATTCCTTTAAAAACGTATAGGGTAAAATAAGGTTATAAATGACATTAAACCATAGTCTAGTAAATAGTAAATTTTTTTTGAAATACATTTTTAATAAAACATGGATGTGGATGATAAATAGGTCCTAGTAGATACTTATGTAAAAACAACCTCAGATGATAAAAGAGATTGTGAAATTTACCCTTAAATTGTACTTCTCCTTGGTTGAGGGCACGTTTACCTACTGTATAATAGCTAAATCCTTGTTATTGAATTATAAAAGAACCATACACATAAATATGATATCATATATGTTCTTCCAATATTTCTTTGTAAATAATATTTTTGTATTATTGTCATTTCAGGTGTTAACTGATAAATTTTCCTTTATATATTTTGTTACATAAGTTGTGTTTATTATGGATAGAATGTATTTGATTCATATCCATAATTATATTAAGTTCATAAAAAATTATTTTAATTCATCAAATGAAAATTATTCTTGAATGGTTATTAGGGGGAAATTAATCTTATCGCGTTCGTAGAGATGGTATATCGTACGTACGCACGAGCGAAAATATCATTATTTTGATATTAAAATCATATGTAAATTGTTGGTATATCATATATAAATAATAATTAACATGTTATATTTATTATTTACATCAATTATAAATCATTAATATACCTATAAAAAATAATAATTTATTGAATAACAACTACACGACGACGTTGAGACGTTAAGTCATACGTATGAACGTATGTTGACATTGTTATTCATATGATGGATAGAATAATGAATATGGTTGTACCATTGTTATAATAGAATCCCAATATATATAATATACTAGAGTGATTATTTTTGAATAGAAACAACAAAGAAAGAATAAGTGGAGGAAGAAAAAGAAGTTGAAAGAGGTGACAAAATATTTATCTCTTCTTCATGTTCTTTCTTTTGATTTGATCAAAAGGGTACCTTAGGTTGGATTTATGATCAAAATAAAGTCTCTAGGAAAATGTTATTTAAATTAGGATAATATTTGGGAAAGGTTTTTCCAAACAAAATGGCTTTGGAGATGTGATTTTGAGAGAAGGTGAAGTGCCCTTTTACAAGAGAGGTGAGCGGCACCTTAGGAAAAGATTGAAATATTATTTTATAATAAAATAATTTTCGGTTTCTAATTAATAAATAGTGATTTATTTCGAGGATAAAATGGGGATAAGTCGAAAAACCCTCAACTAATATGTTTTAGACAGGTTTGGGTCACCATATTAACCTTATCTTTTAGATTTAACTCTTTGTTAAAAAGTTTATCTTTTACCATTTATTCTTGTATTATTATTATAATTGGTTATTAAACAAACAATAAAATTTCAAGAGAGACTCAAGGTGTTCATTAATTCTATAAATATATTTATATAAGTTCTTTGGTAGAACCCTATATTTTTAGGAATATTATATAATTTAATAATATAATATTTGTTTTAAAAAATTATTTATGTCAATTTTGACAAACTTTAGTAATTGGTTTTTTTGAAAGTCATAAAGACTTAATTACTTCAATACATATAAACTTAATCAATAATAACATGTCATACTCCCCTATAAAATTTATTTATATTGTAAAAACATTGAAATTATATTAATTTTAATATTTATAATACCATTTATTTGATTCATTCATTAATATGGTAATTACTACATCATCATTGTGTCATAAACAAATTTAATTATTTACTGTATAAAAATTAAAAATAAAATAAAATTATATAGGTAATTTTTTTAAATTTCTAACAAGCATTTATAGTAAAAAAATATAACTTATATAACCCCATGTAAAAATTATTTTACTAAAAGATATATGTTTATGCCATTTGTGACTTTACTATTAATTAATATAAAGTGTCATTATCACTCTCAAGTGGCTCCATGGGGTCTCCAAATTGACCCAAATATGCCCATGGTAGGACATGTATCAACTAATAGGAATATGACACAAGTTAGAGTAATTTAATATTATTATAATATTATTTTATACCATTATTTACTAGATTTACCCTTTAACCATGGTAAATAAAATATTTACCGAAGTAATTATCCATAATTTTAAAAAGTAAAAGTTTGATATTGATACAATTTGGACTTCTTAGTTCTAAATATTGAATCCTTTTTTCCAAATTCAGAACACAGAAGTGGTAGAAATTAATTTAAAAATAATTCCCGTTGTCAAAGCAAAAAGCGTGTTTTTAAGAAATAATAACTACCAAAATATTGACACTTGTTTACGTACTGTTTAAATGTGAAATTACATAAAATGACCTTAATTATAATAAATTATAAAAATATAATCTAATGATACTTTAAAACCACACAGATGTATAAATTAACAATATTAATTATTTCTATTAAAAAATTGGGTTTCAATTAAAATTTACTATTTCCACTATTCATAAAAAATTGAATGTTTTTAGAAAAGTACCAAAAATACACGCTAAGATAATTTTGATATTATGAATTCAAAAATAAAGTCCATTTTGAAAACTAAAATTTATAAAATTTCAAAAAGTGGGTATTACTATTCATAACGAATAGTTTTATTGGTCACGGTGTGTTAGAATCTCGAAGTTGCGTACAGTGCATGATATTGCATTATTCAAAGGGAAACATACCCTGGATGTTTGGGGTTATACATTTTTACCTCCTTCAAATAATTTCATCCTAAAAATTTCAATAATACTACGACACAAAAAGATTCGTGTGGTTCTTCATCATATGTTCTTTGGGTTCCCACATTGCCTCTTCCAACTTATGGTTTCTTCAACGAACTCTTACCAGATGATTCGTCTGGTTTCTCAACACTTGTTTTCTCATATCAGGAATCTTGATAGGCTCTTCACAATAGGATAGATCAGGTTCCAGTTCAATTTCCTCATAGGTGAGTACATGCGTTGGGTCAAGCATAAATTTACTCAATAGTGATACGTGAAACAAATCAAGATCTTTGGATAGACTTGGAAGCATTGCCAAAAGATAAGCCACAACTCCAATTCATTCTTGAATTTTGAAAGGTCTGATGTACCTATGACTCAATTTTACCTTCTTACTGAAACTTATTACACCATTCCATGGAGATACCTTCTAGAAAACATGGTCTCCTACTAGAAATTACAAATATTTCCTTCGGTTATCGACAAAGATCTTTTTCCTACATTGAGATGCTTTGATGTAGGTTTGGATAATCTTAAATTTTCCATTTTTTCCTAGAAATGTTCTGAGCCAAAGATTTTTCTTTCACCAAAATCATCCCAATAAGTGGGTGTGCAACATCTCTTTCCATATAACCCTTCATATGGTGCCATCTAAATATTTAAATAAAAACTATTGTTATAGGAAAATTCTACCAGAGGTAAATACTGATCCTAAATACCTTGAAAGTAAAGTGAGAAAGATCGCAAAATGTCTTCTAAGGTTTGAATAGTACGTTCTGATTGTCCATCAGTTTGAGGGTGGTAGGCAGTGCTCAAAGGAAGTTCATTATCAAAGGATTTCTGAAGACTCTTCCAGAATCTCGCTGTAAAATGGGGATCATGGTCAGAAACAATCGATAGGGGTACTCCATGAAGTCTTACAACTTCATTAATATATATCCTTTATAGACGTTCAAGTGGTTAATCATCTCTTATAGCAAGAAAATGTGCTAACTTGGTATAACGATCATTAATGACCCATATTTCATCGTTGTTTGTAGGAGTCTTTGGTAGCCCCATGAAAAAATCCATCGTAATATTATCCCATTTCTACTTAGGTATGGGAAGTGGTTGCATGACTCCTACATGATGTTTCCCTCTATCATTCACTTATTGACAAACCATACATTTTGACACAAAATCAGTAATCTCCCTATTTAAGTTATACCACCAAAACTGTTCCTTCAAATATCTATACATCCGGGTGCCCCCAGGGTGTATAGAGAAATTAGAGCTATGAGAATCATCCACCAATTCTCTTTTTAGATCAGGTATATCCAGAACACATTATCTCTTCCCAAATTTCAATATTCCATATTCATATACGAATTCACTGAATGTCCCATCATTTATAGCTTTAATCTTCTTTTGAAACTCATCATCATTAATCTAAGAAATTTTTATCCTTTCTTGAAAAGATGGTTTGGAAAACATTTGATAAAGTATTGATGTTTCACATCCAAGGTTATTCCCAAATCCATATTTTCTAGATCCAGGAAAATAGAATCCCTTTCAACTCCCATCTTGTTAAAAACTCCATAATACTTTCTACTCAAAGTATCGACCACCTTATTTTCCTTCCATGTGTGGTAGTGTATATTGAAATCATAATCCATGAGTAGTTCAAACCATCTCCTTTGCCTCACATTTTGTTCTTTTATAGAGAAAATATACTTAAAACTATTGTGATCAGTATAAATATCACATTTTTCACAATAGATATTGCTTCTCCATATCTTTAGAGTAAAAATTATAGCTTCTAACTCAAGATCATGAGTGGGATAATTTTTCTCAAGAATATTTGGTTTTCGGGATGCATAATCAATAACTCTTTCATTCTTCATAAATAATCGACCAAGTCTACTCATTGAAGCATCACTATAAATAACAAACCCATCATTCCCTGATGGTAGAGTAATGGTAGGAGCATTGATTAATCATCTCTTCATATCTTAAAAAAATTCTTCACACCATTTCTTCCAAACAAATTTAACCCGTTTACGGGTGATCTTGGTTAATGGGTTAGCCAACTAGGAAATATTCTGGAAAAAATGTTGATAATAACCTGCTAATCTAATAAAACTGCGTACCTCAGTTATACTCGTCAGTGCTGGACATTCTTGGATTGCCTTGGTCTTTGAAGGATAAACATAGATTCCATCTTTAGAGACTATATGTCTATGAAAAGAAATCTCTTGAATCCAGAATTCACACTTGCTAATCATCCCATATAATTCATTTTTTATAAGGGTTTTCAGAATAGTGCGCAAGTGATTTTTATGATCTTTTTAGATTTTTGAGTATACCAAGATATCATCAACAAATTTCACTACAAAGTCATCAATGTATTCCTTGAAAACTCTATTCATTAAATCCATGAAGATAGAGGGTGTATTAGTCAATCCAAAAGGCATTATAGTAAACTCATAATTCCCGTACCTAGTTTGAAATTCAGTTTTTGTAATGTCTTCCTTCTTTATACACAACTGATGATATCTAGATCAAAGTCCAATATTTTAAAAATATTGATCTCCATGAATTTGATTGAATTAATCATAAATTTGTGGTAGCGGATACTTGTTTTCTATTGTTATAGCGTTTTTCTACTTGTCGTCAATGAACAACCTCATAGATCTATCTTTCTTCTTAAAAAATAGGCTAGTGGCTCCCCATGGAGAAACACTAGTCAAAATAAATCCATTATTACTCAATTAATATAGTTTTTTCTTTTGTTCCACTAATTCCACAGTGTCCACTCTGTAAGGAGTCTTTGATATGGGCCTTGAACTAGGAATTAAATCAATGGAAAACTCAATTTCTTGTTCTGGGGGATGTCTAGGTAAATTATCTGGAAACACAACAACATATTCTTGCACAATATGTAAATCATCTATTTGAACAGTACTTTACTCACCCAAAGTTATTTCATTATCTTCTTCACCAATAATTGAATTTAGTAGATCTAATAGGAGTGGATCTAGATAAGAATCAGATGGTTACGTTTCTGATCTAATGATAAGGTACTCCTTATCATCATCAAGAATTGTAACCTATTTCTTCTTACAATAAATTTTTGCACCATGGTCTGAAATCCAATACCTACCTAGAATTATTTCAAATTCAATCATGGGTTTGATTATGAGTTCAATAGATAAATATCGTTTATATTCCTTAATGGGGACTGATTCAAAAAACTTCGTTGCAATGATACTTCCCGTAGGAGTTTTGACTTACTACTCCCTTATTAAATAAAATTGGAAATATCTAATTTTCATAGAAAACAAGGAATATATGAAACAATGAAATGATCCAGAATCAAATAAATCATTGGCTAAACCTGAGGAAACCATTAAATTACCTGCTACCATGTCTTTCGGAACATAAATATCAGCAGTAGTGATCGCATAAGCTTGGCCTTGATCCCTTGGCCTTTTATGAGGTATGTTTCCATGTCTCTTAGGTTATTCAATTGCATAATGTACCATCTCAGAGAAATTGTAGCATTGAACATTGGTAGCTTTTTTCTTCACCATACAATCACCTGGAAGATGGCCTTTCTATCCATATTTTCAGAATACTCCTTTTCCTTTTAGACAGGCACTGGGGTGCTTCCTTCCACAATTATCATAGGGTTGAAATTCAACTATTCCCTTCTTACATAGTCCATTATTTCCTTTACCATATTGTCCAAAAGATCCCTTCTTCACTTTCATTTCATTAATGATGTAAGACTTAGAGAATTCCTTTTTTGTCGGGATATCACATGAGAAAGTATCTTCATACGATGAGAAGTATTTCAAGACTAATGATCAAAGAATAAATGGTTACAACCCATTAAAAAATTATCAATCTTACTTATTGGTTTACGTATATAATCATCAGCATGGCTTGCTAACCATGTAAAGTTATCTTTATACATTCCGATATTCTCACCCTCCTTTTGTCTCAGACTCAGAAATTTCCTTTCCATATCTGCTCAATGGTCATGAGGAAATTATTTTTCTTTGAAAATATCTTTATACTCCCACCATTCCATACTTGATACTTCTTTATCCTCATTTGTGTTTTGAATTAATTACCACCAATGATCTTCATCTATGGTGAGGTGATAAACTTCCATGATAACTTTTTACCTTTTCATACTCCCCAAAGCATAAAATATTTTCTCTAAGGAATTTATCCATTGCTCATCCACTAATGTATTTGTAATCCCATTGAATGTTTGTGGTTTTTGCCTCACGAAGCTGTCTAACATTGATAATCTGCATTGTGGATCAGGGTGCTCCATATGGGTAAGGTTATTATTCATAACCTGCGTGAGTAGTCCAAGTATGGTGATAAGATGATTAGCACTAGTTGAATCACCAGCTCCACTATAATTATCTTGAGTGGGATGAAAATCCCTACATGGAATACATGCATTGATAAAGTTTCTATTACTTCCACTATGTATCATTTCTAACCAATGGAATACACTAGATTAGTTTATGTATCACAATACATAATTCCAAACTTGTAAAACACATAACATAAATTGAACAGTTTATGGAAATAATCCATAATCATAAAAAATGTTTTCCCTACTGAGGTATATACTCAAAAATATTTCATAATGGTTTGTATAGAAAATATGAATTATCCAATGCATATCCCCTGGGGGTGTCGTAACCAAGAGTTCGGGGCCCGTTGTCATTCCCCAGGATACCCCGGGTCAAGCTCGAAACCCATTATTGGAGTTTTCACTCCTAGATATATTTGTGCCTGAGCTGCCTCTACCTTCTCTTATCTAGATAGGGATGTATTGCTTAAAAAATACACAAAATCTCTACATTAACAAAATTCTAGGAAGTTATTCTATAATAATCCTCAAAGTATATCTTAGGGAAATGTGCTCTAATCACAGTTTATCTGTAACGCCTCGACCCCAGTTACCCAGAGTCAGTGCATTATTACATAAAATTGGCATGCTCACAATGAATCAATTCCCGAAGTACCGATCAGTTTAGCAGTCTTGGAAAATATATTACATACATGAATGTTACATTACACTTTATAACATACAAAACAACATAAATAATCCTTTATTAATGCCATTATTCCCATGGCTTAACCCTACATATCAATCAAAATACACTTCTTGGAATCCTGGGAATAAATAAAACATAGAAAGGGGTGAGCTCAGATGCTCAGTAAGGATAACAATATAGCAGAAACATTAATAAATAATCATAAACATTTAAGGAAATATATAACTAAAACAAAATCGTTTTAAATTTTAACATCAACATAATATGGAAAAAATTAAATAATGCCATTTACTTATTCACATTGATATTCTACTAGTCAAATAATCACATGCAATATAACTAACCACTTTCATAATTATGGAATGCATAATTCCAGACTATCATAACCACGTAGCCAAGGCCTCGTGCCAAGACTACAAATATGATTTTTCCAAGGCCTCGTGCCAAGAAACTAGTTTGTGTCATGAGACCTACCGATGTATCGAGGAGCTATAGCGGGCTCCACCCATCACATATTTAGTACAATGCATTCCATATATGAACAGGTTTAAACAAAACATAAACATTCATATTAAAACTACCATATGAAATGTAAATACTTTCTCCATAAACTATGAATGGTATAAAAATAACACATCTAGAGTCAAACATATCACAAAACCTTCAACACAATATGGAATATTTTTATCATGATAAATCAACTTCAAAACTAGTTTAAAATCTATTACAGAATTTTGACATAGATGAAAATGATTTGTAAACCTCTTTGAGAGAAATACCCATTTTTCATGAAAACTTTTAAAAGTCACACAATATAGAAGAGATGTCATTTAAATACATTTTTGAATCAAATTGTCCCATACCAGTTTGAATATTTTCAAAGGAATTAACAATTTAAAAACATTCATGTCCATATAAATAAATCCTTAAAAACCATTTTGATGACATGGACATTAAAGAGAAATATTTAGAAGAATAAATATTTAAAACATTTGAAATAATGTTTTAGTAAAAAGTACCTAAAACTAAATCCTTTGACAACTCTTTCATAAAACATGTATATGGATAATAAATATGTCCCAGTAGATACTTACGTAAAAACAACCTCGGACAATAAAGAGATTGTGAAATTAACCGTTACTAATTTGGTAACTTATGAAACATACACCCTATAAAATAGGTATCATACAAACAATATTTAAATACACATAAATTAAAGTGTGTTATATAAATAATACAATTATAGGCAGTACATACACCACACAAAAGGTAATAGTGGCAATATGGCAGGAATCTCAAGGGAATAAGGAGTGAGATGAAAACCCCTTACCTTGTACTTTTCCTTGATAGTGTGTATGTTAAACTCATGTATAATAGTTAAATAATTGTTATTAAATTATAAATGATTCATATTCATAAATATGATATCATATATGATCTTTTAATATTGCTTTGCTAATAATATTTTAGAATTATCGTCATTTCGGGTGTTAACGAATTCTTTTTCCTTTATATGCTTCATTACGTAAGCTGTGTTTGTTATGGATAGGTTGTATCTTATTCATATCCATAATGATATAGAGTCCTTAAGAAATTATTTTAATCATCAAACTATAATTAGTCTTTAATGGATATGATGGGGAAATGAAACCCATCGCCTTCGTGGAGACGGTAATCCGTACGTACGCACAAACGCTACTTCCATTTCATTTTTCATTTTAAAAGGAATCAAAACTAAATGATAAATGGGTATATTATTTTTCCAGTACAATATAATATCTTATAAGTGTTACTTGAGTTCATTAACACCATACTTTATACATTCCATGTATGGTATGAACGAGTCATACCACTTTGAGGGGGTCGTAGTCCGCACTTCCTCAAATGAAATTATCTTATATATATACAACATGAAACGAATAATGTTATCATATAAAATGTAATTTCAGAAGATTATATATAAAATAAATATAATTAATATCATATTTAATTATAGTTCCATCATAATGGCCACCATGAGAGGTGATAGGACATAATTGAACAATCATCGCTTCGTGAGGCGTTTGGTTTCCATCCACAGAAACATTATGTTATTCACCCATTATATGGAGGTGTGTTTAAGTGTAGTTAGAATACTTATAATAAAAATATCCTAGTATATTTAGGATACTGTTTTTGATACAAAAGAAAATAATAAGAAGAGTTTAGGGGTTGGAGAAGTAAAATAAAAAAGAGAAGCTAAGAGAAATCGTTACCTTTAATTTGGGTAACTCACTTTGGTTTGAACCAAAATGGACTCTTTAAGTGCCTTCTACCTAAGTTAAGGATTCTAAGAGGAGTATAGTGATGTAAGGAGATTAATTGGGTAGAGTTTGGACGAACCAAAAGGCTTGAGAGGTGTGAGGAATTGGTTAGAAGTGTTGTCCTTTTATAAGGGGGAGGAGGGGCTCTTTAGGAAAAACTTAATGTATTATTTTATAATAAATTCATATTCGGTTTATAATGGCTGAAAAGTGGATTATTCCAATACTAAGATTGATATGGGTCTAAATCCGTTCAACCAATATATTTTAGAAAGGTTTGGGTCATTATATTAACATTATCCTTTAGTTTTAACTCTTGGTTAATTAGTTTGACAGTTACCATGTCACTTTGTATTTTTATATTATATAGTTAATAAACATACTATATACCTCCAAGAGACCTCCAAGTGGTCCATTAATGATAAAAATATCACGATACATGTCATTTTTCCAAAACATATATTTTTAGGTATTTAATATCAATTAATAAAATAATATTTGTTTTAAAAACTCTTTTATGTCAATTTTGACACTATTTGGTATTTGATTTTTGTGAAAATTAAAACAGCATGATTACGTAGAAATAAGTTAATTAAATCAATATTAACATGTAATATTAACCTATAAAAGTTTTGGAATTAATTAAAATCCTCATATTATATTTATTTGGCTATTTATAATATCAATTATTTTAATATTTCACTAATAAGGTTATTATCACATCATCATTGTGTCATAAATAAATTAAATTATTTATTGTATAAAAGTTATAGATAAAATACCATTATGTAGGAAATATTTTTATATTTCTAATGAATATTTATAGTCAAAAATATAACATATATAACCCTATGTAAAATTTTGTTTTCTAAAATATATAGGCTTATGTCATTTTTGTATTTACTTTAACTTAATTAATATAAAGTGTCATTATCACTTTCAAGTGGATCCATGGGGTCCCAAAATCGACCCAAATATTCCCATGGATGGACAGGTATTAACCAATAGGGTTAAGACATGTTTTAGGGGAATTTATTATTGTTATAATATTATTTGTTTACCCATATTTACTGGATTTACCCTTTAACCATGGTAAATAAAATATTTACCGAAGTAATTATTCAAAAGGTATAAAAATAAAAGTTACCTATTTAAACAACTGTGAAATCCTGATTCCAAATATGGAGTCCATTTTTCCAAATTCAAAACACAAAAGTGGCATAAATTAATTTAAAATTAATTCCCGTTGTCAAAACAAAAAGCGTGTTTTTAAGAGATAATAACTATCAAAAGATTGAAACTTGTTTATATTTGGTTTAAACGTGAAATTATGTCCAATTAACAAAATTGTATTAAATGGTAAAAATATATTGTAAATATACTTTAAAACCACTCAAATTCATAATTTATCACTATTAATTATTTCGATTAAAAAAGTTGTTTTTGATAAAAATTTAGTAATTTTCACTATTCATCAAAATATACAAGTTATCCGAAAAGTACCAAAATTTCATCCTAGGATAATTTCAATATTAAGAATCGAAAAATGAATTCCATTTTATAAGATAAATTGTATAAATTTTTTAAAAGTAGGTATTACTATTCA